>CM067370.1:169096148-169376148 GCA_034401795.1 Chaetoderma sp. LZ-2023a
TTCAATGGGATGAGCATTACATAATAAAGAATGTGATGCATTGGAGCTTATATGACATCACCCAGAATAGCTTGAGGAGACAAAATGGTGTCGATCACTGTTCAACATTTACTCGATATTACAAAATAGATAATTGCGATACAGATCAGGGAATGTGACAGGATATGAATGATATGGAATCTATAAGCCATATTCTATCGGTGAAATACAACATTTGAGATGAGATTAGCATCGCTTTAACGTTAATGCTAAATGACAAATTATTGGCTTTGGCTTTGACATCGCATGGGATGGAACGCGTAAATTCTAGTACACGCCGTGATACTCGCAACAGATGGATCCGATCTGTCACTCAAACCTATGACGGCATACTCAAGTACGTCACATGTAAGTTGACAACACAATACAATTGCGACGTATCTAGTTCCGGCATGAACATTGAACAGTTCCTCAAGTATATGACTTGTATGTCTTTGATGGATTTACTGTTTAATAGACATTCTATAAAGTTGTAAAGTCAGCCGAGCACGCAAGTGGAAGCAGACTATAAAACATGGCTTATACCTAAACCTATATTTTTTTTCATATTTTGAAACTAATTTGACTGGAGCTGTTTCTATCATAGGCATCAACGGCCCCAGTCAAACCAATTTCAAAATATTTTTAGCTTGAAAATGTGATTCTGTGATGTCAGTGTTCAAAGTATATAAATTGATTCCAACACCCGGAAAATATTGTGCGGAGCATATCTAGAAATCGGCGGGACATATCTTGAAATGGGCGGGACATATCTAGAAATGGGCGGGATATATCTAGAAATGGGCGGGACATATCTAGAAATGGGCGGAACATATCTAGAAATGGGCGGGACATATCTAGAAATGGGCGGGGCATAGATAGGCATGGGCGGGACATAGAAAAAGGGCGGGATATAGCCAGAAATGGGCGGCGCATAGCTAGAAATGGGCGGGCCATATTTAGAAATGGGCCGGACATAGATAGAAATGGGCGGGACATAGCTAAAAATGGACGGGACATGACTAGAAACGGATGGGATATAGCTAAAAATGGACGGGACATGACTAGAAACGGATGGGATATAGGTAAAAATGTGCGAGATACAGCTAGAAATGGGCTGGACATAGCTAGAAATCAATAGAAATCAATACGCTAATTCCTAACCGCACTGTCATTATAGATCACGTCCTTTTCTGCTTTTTGATAACCTCAAATGATAGAGGAATACATTTCTAGCTAAGCCCCGCCCATTCCTAGCTAAGAACCCCCCCCCCCCACACACACACACACACACACACATTTCTAGCTATGGACCGCCCATTCTTTACACGTCTAGGAATTGATTCATATAATTTGAATTCCGAATTCCCAGAAAACCAAATTCAAGGTAACTATCCAGGTAAGCTGTTGAATATTTTGAAACTACTTTTACCGGGCGCCGTTGCTGCCGATGGCAGAAACAGAATGCGTATTAGTGTAAATCTATCAAAGACATACAATTCGTACACTTACCTGACTTTTTTACCGCTTCTTCAAGGCGAATTCTACGACGTTATTATTGTGACGTCAGGTAACTCGATACAGAAGCAACAGGTTCCTGTCAAAATAGTTTCAAAATATTCAGCAGCTTATCTGTATACAATAGTTACCGTAAAATTGTTCTGGGAATTAGGAACTAAGTATTATTTTAAAATATTCAACAACATACATGTATGGTTGTCTTGATACTGCCAATACGTGACTTCCAGGTTCAAGGGCTGCTTGCATAAACATATTTGATTTTAACCATTTCAGGACGAAGTCGGTCAAAACCGGCCACTGTAGTGGTCTTGCTGAATGCCCATTTGCGAGCAAAGAGAAGACATGGTTTAAAATGTTTACCTCTGTAAAGATTGGCTCGATAACCGAGCCAGTCATCGCAGTGATAAGTTCTCAAAGTCTTCTTGTGGCCTACAAATGAGCATTCAAAAAGCAAATATTTTAAATTTTTCTTGACCAAATTTATCGATTAAATGGTTCATATTGTTGTCTTATTTGCATCATCACATTTAACTGCACGTGTTTATGTTTTAGCTCAGCTGGCTCGGTAACATGTGGCACAGTGAACAGTTCCAGGCCTATACCCACAGGCCGGTATATTATTGGCAGCAAATACACGCATCGACGACACAACATACCATGGTTTAACCTCTACGCCAGAAAGCAATGTGGACACGGATATTGGGACTACTACTACAATAACCCGGATACGCGTCGTGGATACTTTGCCCTACATCCTGGCACTCTATCTTTAGGATGCGTCACCGTGTGGAATAATATTACATGCTGGGAGGAGTTGATGAACATTGTTGACGCCGGGGACAGATCACAGCAGACAGTGTCGACGTCATGGTGGCGAACGAAGAATGTTTCATATGTCGGCCATATGAACGTTTACTCTTAATACGTGTATTTCAATGCATATAAATAACAATAAATACATCAGAATACAATAATAAATAGTATTGTAGTCCGATAATATGGCAAGAATGTGTCCATCCCATCAGTCTCTCTCTCTCTCTCTCTCTCTCTCTCTCTCTCTCTCTCTCCCTCTCTCTCCAGTCTCTCTCTCTCTCGCGTGTGTGCGTGCGTGCGTATATATATATATATATATATATATATATATATATATATATATATATATATATATATATATATATATATATATATATATATGCGTGCGTGCGTGTAATACTCCATTAATGCAAGACAGGAGTGTCTAGTGTTATGCCAATTAGTCCTCCATCGATCTTCCCTCATTTATTGAAATTCTCGAGTCCTTCGTCATCATGAATTTGATTGAATATGTACTCAGTTACTTTCACAACAAAATCACCATGGAGAAGTCCACCGCCTATACTTATGGTGCAGTTGTATTCACTCGTCTCACTCAGCAAGGAATACTGAGCCCCATCTGCTAAAGCGAGTGTGGTCGTATATTGCAAACCAAGGAAGCATTTCAGCAAATGATGACATAGATTCCAATCTCCAGATCGCAATGCACGTGCACTACTTCAACCACCATTCCAATGGACCTTTCCGGTTTTAGCTATTCCCCGCCCATCTCTAGCTAAGCTCCACCCACACCTCGCTCGTGTTAGGATCGATCTCTGAACACCATAACTATCAATTTCCAAAAAACTACACATTTGCCTTAGGCAGAACAGCACCCAGTCAAATTAGTTTCAAAATATTCAACAGCATGTTTATTAAATGCCATGTTAATAAAATTCATACAACGTATCGGAGTATTTGCGATTTGGTGACGATCTCTATGGAACCCTTTGTGACGTAATGATTGTGACGTCATCATACACGGGCTGAGCTGATTATGACGTCATACGAGGTCAGATGATAGATGGATACTCTGTAAAGGTGAATTTCATCATCTTGTGATTCAGCTTCTAACTTCTCATTTTCGCATATATTTAAATTGATGTCCTCAGCATTTCCTCCTACATTCCCAGCATCTTCCGCTTCTCTGCTAACACGTTCACCTGACTGTCTTGCGTCTAATATCTCTGTCCTGCTTGCATCTTTCCTTGAACCTGAGCCATCTGCTAATTGTATCATATATACAGTATCTTGAAGATGGTCAACTACTTCATAAGGTTCTGGCCTCCATACATCTTGAATCTTATTCCTGCCGGGTGGGAGAATTGTGAGTGAAGCTGAACTATGCATGGGCGGGGCACAGCTAAAACTGTATTCCTCAAGTAGCGTACCTTGCTAGGTTAATAGGCCCTTCTCTGTATCGAAATCATAAGGCCAGTAAATCAAATATGCCTGCAAGTGCCAGCCTATAGTATTTAAAGTGGCAATTCAATTCAATTCAATTCATTTCAATTTTATTTACACCAAGACTTTTGACAAAGTATTAGATAAATATATATTTACATGTTATATATTATTATTATTATTATTATTATTATTATTATTATTATTATTATTATCATCATCATCATCATCATCATCATCATCATCATCCGAAACGTCAGTGAGCACGCCCGTCGTTCAACAATAGAGGATCCCCGGATGGTCGCAGCCTCATTGACTTCCTGGTACACCAGACTCTTGGCAAAAGTGCTCTGGGGAAAAACCGACACAATGCATTGTTGAACGCCAGCCCATGTCTTAGGTTCTGTTCACATTGGAGACTTAATCCGGAGTACGCCGTACTAACGTACGGCGTTACATCAGATTAACTCGCTAGTATGCACACGACCTTAGACATGGTTCAAAACGACCTAATGTAACAGCTGTTTCCAGGTATTACAAAGTAAATATGTTACTGGACGTCAATCGATTCATAAGATGGTGATAAGATGACATATTGATTCTTAAGATGATGATGGTGATAAAACGGTATATCGATTCTTAAGATGATGATAAGATGGTATATCTATTCTTAAGATGATGATAAGATGGTATATCGATTCTTAAGATGATGATAAGATGGTACATCCATTCTTAAGATGATGATAAGATGGTATATCTATTCTTAAGATGATGATAAGATGGTATATCGATTCTTAAGATGATGATAAGATGGTATATCGATTCTTAAGATGATGATAAGATGGTATATCTATTCTTAAGATGATGATAAGATGGTATATCTATTCTTAAGATGATGACAAAATGGTATATCGATTCTTAAGATGATGATAAGATGATACATCCATTCTTAAGATGTTAAAATTAGTAAATCTATTCTTGAGATGATGGTAGTTGCAGACCTTACTCGCTTCACAATCTAATGTGATATTTATCGCCCCTGGGTCTGAGCTGCTGTTCAGAGGATTCTCAAGAAAGCTTAGGTGTCGCTCCCAAGTTAGAATCATATAGATACTCTGACCAATGAGAACACTGAATACGATGCTTCTACGAAAGACCGTGAAAACAAATCAAGTTTTATTAAACTGTAAACTGCACGTCGTTTTCAGAATTGATTAACAGAAGGGTTGGCTTTCACAAAAATTAGTACTATTACACATACAATATAAATGTATGATTTACATAAGCTCGTTCGTAGAACCAATAGGCCAGTGAGTGAGATGAATCGGTCCTATCCTTTCTATTTCCTCTCACGCGACACAGGCCTCGGACTGTAATTTACCTTTCCGGTTGTAGATATGCCCCGCCCATCTCTAGCTAAGTTCCACCTACACCTCGCTCGTGTTGGGACCGATCGATCTCTGAACACCCTGACTATCAATTTCCAAAAAACTACACAGGTAAGCTGTTGAATATTTTAAAACTAATTTGACTGGGTACTGTTGATGCCTAAGGCAGCAACAGCGCCAAGTCAAATTAGTTTCAAAATATTCAACAGCATGTTTATTAAATAGCAAAGAATTACAAAGACATGCAATTCATACAACGTGCCGGACCTTTTGAGCAATAGCGCCCAGTCCACTTAGTTTCACAAGATTGTAGCGAACCTGGGGTCACAATGTTCTGCTGGTCATGGTGTGATGCTAATTTGGTGTAAGTGTCACGCATTCTAGGTCTCGGCTTGTCGACTTTGTGTTGCTACACAGAGTTCTCTTTGGCGACGTTAAAGCTGAAGGCCGAAAAGTGAACCCGGTGGTTGGGCTATCACAGTCGAAATGAAGACCGGTTTTTGGCGTTCTTATCAAGAAATATGGCGAGTTCTCAGGCTGTTGGATGTGCGTGCGTGCGTGCGCGCGTGCGTACGTGCACGCGTGCGTGTGTGCGTATGTGTGTGTGTGTGTGTGTGTGTGTGTGTGTGTGTGTGTGTGTGGGTGTGCACCACCACAATTTTTCCCGTCTCCTCCAACTTCCCCTACAGTTATTTTTCCTTATTGGGCAGTCTGTCTCGACAGATCTCCCATCACACCAGCCAGTTGTTCTATCTCGCGAACAACATTGTCCCTTCCCACAGGGCTACAGGGGTTTCCATCTTGCTGTAATCTATGCACCACTCAAGCGCTTGACGCGCTTGAACAATCCGATGACCACAAGCTGATGAAAAATCCATACTGTGGGGCAGATGACACTCAAGGTACACCTTAAAAACAGAGTCTTGAAAAAGGGATGAAGTGCAGGTTAGTAGTGCAGGCCGTGCAAGTGTTAGGGTTATTAGAATGCAAAAGGACGGGTTTGCGGCAAATTCCTAATGGGTTTACTAAAGACTGGTGCCTAGTCTGCTAAGTCGAAATGAAGCACATAAGTTCTTTTAAGAAAATGTTTTGCTACAAGGCTAAGCAAAGGTAGAGTATGTCAAGTTGGGTGAACACTGGGGTTGTGCAAACTTTTTACTCTACACAAGTAATCCTCAGTTAGCAAACAACTTGTCGCGCTCTAAGATTTTTATCGGCTAAATAACTAAGTAACTGGCTTATAATTCCTTACTCCAATGCCTAGCCAGGTATCCGACTAACGCGTAGCGTAAAGTGCGCAGTTGTATCGAGGACAACTTATATAATTGTCAATTGAAAATTGACCGGATGATTTACATCAAACTTTGTATAAATTGAAGATAAGTGTCAACTAAGCAGCCTATATAATAGCTAACTCAGAGACTAAGTTTGAATTATGCTCAGATTTAGTACCGTATATGATAGCGATTGAGCGCACTATCTGGCAATAACGCATACGGTTATTTTGGAAATGTTGTGCTGGTTACAATCTCGCAACGGTTAGTAATGCTCGGATAGTGTACCTTCGATAGCGATTGGGCGCACTATCTAGCAACAACACTCCAATATAAATTCTATCCAATTTAAATATTTCCTAGCTGATGTTGAAAGTCAGCAATGCTAAGAAGGACTCAGGCACTATCTTTAAGCACGTTGATCTACAATCCTAGGATAACCTGTTCAAGCAAAGAATCTTGTGCTGCTTATTGCACAAGTAATAGAGATGCTTTCACCTGAAAGCTATTCTAAGAAAGTAAGCGGGCTGTGACCGTGGCTAAATCATGAGACGGCCCGTAAATAAGATCAAGTATAACATTATAAGAAAGATCTCCTTGAAATTTGGTAGTTAGGAATAGAAACAGCCTAGCTCACCTTTTTATTGAAAACAGAGTGACCTCTAACCACCGGGCGAGAACAGGTGGACTTACTTGATGACCATGACCTATGACCTTTGTCCTATAAACGTGCCCGAGTTTCTAGGCTGAATTTAGCTAAATTGAACGGTTCGAAATCACGGACGATGGGCATCAAGATTTAACTAAATCGATCCAGCAACTAAAACAAGGTTTAGATTACCCTATGTTAAGGATGACCCGTGGCTTTCCCTGTAACGCTACGCTTGGTTTATATGAAACCGGATTAGTTCATTTAGCTTCAGGGTGCGGTTTTGTCAAAAACGTTAAATCTAGAACGACGTAATTAATAATTTAGATCCAGCAATTTCATTATTTGCATCCCAAAACTGGAACGAAATCTGGTCCACCTATCCTAGCCTAACCAGAGGGGAGTCCGGACGTACTAGATAATTAATCTATGCAAAAGGATTATGGCGTCACAATGCTCGAACCGTTGCTAAGGCAGGCAGACATCTTCTTAGCATCAGCAAGGCACTTACAAATAATGGCACTCCTAAGTGTAGTGTAAAACATAGTCAACAATTCATCTTCTGCGTGTCCTAATGTTAACGAGTGTGCCTACGTGGTGCGATTCTAATCTGATTACAATGCCAATGATTCTGTCAAAACTGTGTACCTGCTCCTAAAAATCGAAAGCGGTATCTGCTGAATAATAAGAAAATCAGTGCTGAACAATGATTCTGTAAAAGCTGTGTACTTGCTCCTAAAATCAAGATCGAAATCTACCGAATAATAACAAAATGTTGTCTATCTATGAATTGACTGCTGTCTACACCTTGCTTCAACAGGAAACCGGAATCGATTTCCGTGAATTGGTTCAAAACTCGCAATTCGATTGAATTGAAAGTTGACACAATTGACAAAACTCGATCCGACTGTTTGTTTCAATATTCAACAGCATGTTTATTAAATAGTAAAGAATTGCAAAGACATACAATACATACAACGTGTCGGAATATTTGATATTTGATGACAGTCTATATGGAACCCTTTGTGACGTAATGATTGTGACGTCATCATACGCGTGCTGAGCTTACTATGACGTCATACGAGGTCAAATGATGGATGGATACTCTGGGAAGGTGAATTGGGTCTTTAAAGGCCAGATGGCTGTTCTCAGATGGTTTGCGATGAGAACATCAGTATAAGATATGTTGTGCTGCCTGGTTTTCTAGGACACAACCATTCCGCACATATACTCATTCCATCTGTCGTGGCCAGTACTGAGTCTGAGTAAGATGGCTCGTTCTCTACCTGTTGTAATCTGGGTGTGCTTGTTTCTCTCGCCTGTTTACGTAGATCTAAATTTGTTTGGACCTTCTGAACAGGTCATGGCTTGTTTGTTTATTCAACACTAAGCTTTTCAGGTCAGTTGGTGAGTCCTCAGTACGTAGTTGTCCCTAACAAGGATCTATCACTCGTGTTAGTTATCTCTGTGTATGTACTTGCCTAACATATCATGAAACTACAAAGGCTAGAGCCGATCCTAATGATGGAAACCTTATTATTTCTGTGTCTGGTTCTGATGAGATGCTACGTGAGAGACGCTTTAATGCTTGTCATTTGTCAAATATCCCTCAGCCGATTGTGGCTTTGTTTCTAATTATTCAAAGTGCGGCGCCGTGGTCTATCAGTATTAGCCATTTATATATGCGTTCGCATGTGTGTTTCTGTGCGCGTTCTCATAACACTAGTTAACGTGTAGTCTATAGACTGATGGAGGCGTGCTGCGTAGACGACGCGGGCGTTCTATCGGCTGTTGCGACGGGTGTTCCTCGTATCAGTTAATTTGACTACAGTACTGCTCAGAAATAAGTGATGCAATACTGCTGCTGAACATTTTGAACATAATTGAATGGAGGTTTCCAGTCTATCCATCACTCATATAACGTCATAATCAACTACCTGACGTGCCAGATGACATCATAATCAGTTACGCAATGAATCACGCCCCTATGTTCGTCGCGAACGCTTAACCTGATGATCCAACTACGCATTGTTGTACGAACTGTAGGTCTTTACAGTTTAATAAACATACTGTTGAATATTTTAAAACCAATTTGACTGCCATAGGCAGCAACAGCACCAAGTCAAATTAGGTTTTAAATATCCAACAGCTTACCTGTATAGTTTTCTGGAAATCGATAATCACGGAGTTCAATGGTCGATCGATACAAACACGGGTGAAGTGTTGGTTGGGTTAACCTAAAGATGGGCGGGGCATAGCCAAATCTGGATTCCCCCATTGCAGGAGGCGATGCTTTATCCATGAATGACAAAAGATTACTAATGAAGCCATAAGAGAGAAGACAAAAACAAAAAAACTAAGAAACGGAGGATACGTGAGGTGAAAGGAGCATGTGAAATCTCGAGAGGGTTCTTGCACATTACAGTCTTTCCAATTGCATAGATTCCACCCCTCTTGGATCCATGACTAATTAGACAACTACGTTTGCACGGTTTAAGAGATTTAATGGCAAAATAATTCACCATAATCGTCACAACGATCCTCGCGTTTAAGTAGTTGAGAGAATACCTTTGCTTATAGTCAGTTTGTGGAATGCTCGCATGAAGTAATACGAGTAAATGACCTTGACCGGTTGATTATAATTGCCATATAAATATTCGGTCATTCGGACACGAATGTTATCTGATGCATAGATGTGAACAAATACAAGGCTCGCGACAACGAAAATGTAGAGAACAAAAGGGCGAGACCAAGATCCCTGCCGCCGTGACAGTCCCATCCCTGCATAGATCCTTATCTCTCTAGTACCGTTGGAAAGTCCTTTCAAGCAGCCATGGGCTATTGTAAGAATTATTAAAATTTGATAAAAACCAGAATACGTTTAGCAACCTCATCTCTGAATGACTGGCTAGCCAACAGTAACTTAAGCTGTCCCCGTGTTAGCAGCAGATTCAGCGTCGTGGCCACGCCAGATCATACCGCTGAGCTGATAGGTCAGTCAGCGTTGTGCCATCTCCTCATTAGGTAGCAATATAAGCTGGAGATTTCTTCTCTTCAAGCATGGGGTAAGCGAGCCCATCTGAGGGGCTCCAAGAGCATCCCGTCGGCTACAATCGATGCTTGCATGCCTGCTTATAACCATGGGCTAATACCCACCGCATATAAGCTAGATTTGTAGTACGCCGTGTCGCTGCAGCTAGTAAATCTCTTTGATGGCGAGCTTTGATGAGAGGCAAAGCTGTGAAGGATTGTGGTATTCCATCCGACGACCAGGTCATCGGAGGAAATGAATTGAAATAAAAGTCTCTGCCTAATCGAAACCTTCGGTATCAATGTTGCCCAGATAACGTGTCTTACTGCGCAGACGCTGGGCCAATACCGTGCCGATGCCAAAGTGGCGGCCTGATGCTTTCAGTATCGGTCCGGTATCGGGCCGGCTTCGGCCCAGCAACCTGCGTTATCAGGGTGGTCTCTGATTATTCTCTGCAGCGGTTTCGCTATTTGTGAGTCATCCAGCTTACTGATACTATTTAGTCTTTGTTCTTATAATGTTTATCAATAGTTATTGTATAACCGGCAGCATTTATCGTAATTTAATAGTGCTGTGTGTACCTTCTAAACTAAGAAACCGTTATTGTCATTACCTTTATGCTGGGTCTGCACTGAGATTCGTTGTGTGGACCGCTATCCTTAATACATTATCATTAGATCATTGTATATATACTAATTTATTTTATTAAGGTTGGGAAACTGTTAATTTCACAATAACTCGTGGACATCTGGTGGTTGCAACTGCAAAAACATGCACATTCTCAGATAACGTACATGTTTAGGCAAGTAATTAATAGATGCATATTTGGAATAAACACATATTTTACCCGCGTGGCTATAAGCAACAGTTAATGCGAGCCTGGAGTGTTTCTACTTCCTATTCTTCTTCTTTTTCTTCTCTCCTCCTCCCCCAACCCACCACCACCACGCCACCACCACCACCACCACCCATCCTCCTCAACCTCCTCCTCTTTCTCCTTCTCCTCCGTCTCCTCCTCCTCCTCAACCGCCTCTTCCTCCTCTTCCTCCTCCTGCTCCTCCTCATCTTCCTCCTTATCCTCCTCCTCCTCCTCCTCATCCTCCTTATCCTCCTAATTCGCCTCCTCCTCCTCCTCATCCTCATCCTCCTCTTCCTCCTCATCCTCCTCCTTATCCTCCCCCTCCTCCTCCTCCTCATCCTCCTTATCCTCCCAATCCGCCTCCTCCTCCTCCTCCTCCTCCTCATCCGCCTCTTCCTCATCCTCCTCCTCATCCTCCTCCTCCTCCTCATCCTCCTCTTCCTCCTCCTCCTCCTCCTCATCCTTCTCCTCCTCCTCCTCCTCCTCATCCTCCTTATCCTCCTAATCCGCCTCCTCCTCCTCATCCGCCTCTTCCTCATCCTCCTCCTCCTCCTCTTCCTCCTCCTCATCCTCCTCTTCCTCCTCCTCCTCCTCCTCCTCCTCCTCACCCTCCTCCTTATCCTCCTCCTCCTCCTCACCCTCCTTATCCTCCTAATCCGCCTCCTCCTCATCCTCCTCATCCGCCTCTTCCTCCTCCTCCTCCTCCTCCTCATCCGCCTCTTCCTCCTCCTCCTCCTCCTCCTCATCCTCATCCTCCTCTTCCTCCTCATCCTCCTCCTTATCCTCCCCCTCCTCCTCCTCCTCATCCTCCTTATCCTCCTAATCCGCCTCCTCCTCCTCCTCCTCATCCGCCTCCTCCTCTTCCTCCTCTTCCTCCTCTTCCTCCTCCTCCTCCTCCTCCTCCTCCTCATTCTCATCCTCATCCTCATCATCGGCCTCCTCCACGTACTCCTCCTTCTTATCCTCATCCTCCCCCTCCCCCTCACCCTCTGCCTCCTTCTCCTGGCCTTTTCAAGAACCCTATCCCTCCTCGCTAGAAGCAAGGGTTACAGCGAGTATAGAGTGCTTCTTCTTCTTGGGGTTTTTTCTTCTTCTTCTTCTTCTCCTCCTCCCCCTCTCCTCCTCCTCATCCTCCTCTCCCTTCTCCTCCTCCACCCCCTCCTCTCCTCCTCCTCCTCCTCCCCTTCTCTCCTCCTCCCCCTCCTCTCCTCCCCTCCTCCTCCTCCCCCTCATCTGCTCCCCTCCCCCGGCTCTCCTCCTCCCACCTCCTCTCCTCCTCCTCCCCTCCTCCTCTCCTCCCCCACCCCTCCTCCCTTCCTCCTCCTCCTCCTCAACCACCACCCATCCTCCTCCTGAATGTGCCAATGTTTGGTGTCAAAAACTAAAACGCAACAGCAGTCGTTTTCAGAAACATGGTTTCCAAAACAGACGCTTTTGACCTCACGCCGGCCTGATTGAAATAATATATCAACGACGCGTGGATTGGACAAATGTCGTTACATATTGAAGATTTTGGATCTCCGGGTCTGTCTACGAAGTTCTCTTTCAGCTTCAGTAAGGCCTTGTATGTACGATTGCTGCGACAATCGGTCTTACCGAGGATAAAAGAGAGTGATACGAGCTCGCCTCGTCTATATATGAATTTGACGATATTTATTTTCGTATCTGGGCCTGATCTGACTGGACCACTAAGATGGGATGGTTCGGCACAGTGTTTCTCCGTGTCCTCCAGAGCTAGAAGATATGTAACCAAACTCGTGCCTTGTGATATATTTACAAGGTGATATTTTATTTCCTATTTTAACTGTACAATAACTTTACTATCAATGGTGACTTTTACTGTCACAAATGATGAATTGAATACTTAGGTTTTAACAATATATAATTTTCCTATTCTAACTTAGTCTACTTATTTTACTCTATACAGATTACTCTCGATCGCTGTCGATATGCTACCCTATAGAATGCTACCAGTTCTTGAGTACTCCAATTTATTCCTCAAGAACTCTAACGAATAACGAAGTGTGGTTGGCTCCGGAATCAACGACAAGCTCCTTGATAAAAGGCAAAGTGCCCCTTTTATACTATTCTCATTTTCTACCCTATCTTCGTTTGGTTTCTCTTCCCCAGAGTTTGATCGGATGCTCATTGATTGTGACGTCATCCTGACCAATCAAACTCTGGGCTTCCTCTTCCAGGGAGAGAACATGGAATACGGTCCAACTGGTTTATGCCGGTTCTGCTTTGATGCGATCTGTCAGCTAACCAACAACATTATGGTATCTGTTGTTGTAGCATGCCTTTCTATGTTTGACATATAGTTGATATACAAATTTCGATTGTGTTATTAATTCCTACAGGACGCTACAATGCCTCTGTCCTGTCCCTTGCCTATCATGGATACGCCTGTATGAAACGAACGTTAATAAGCACATGAGCTGTATGATCTCATTGCCAGCTGGTGTTGTTGTACTTGCTTATGGGAGTCGGAATGCCGACCGTCAACAACTAAATGTCAGTCTGTCACCTATAATTTCCTATAATTCCTATCGATTCCCATCGCTTCTTTCACTCGATTATTTACTAAACTATTGGCCGAAACGACTGCTGAACATTATAAAAGTGTGTGCCGATCCCACAGCAACAACTTTCATCTTCAACTATTGACAGCCATCACCAACTCAGAACCGCCTTTCCATTTCATTCCTAGCCATTCTATCAAATATTTCTGCTATAGTTTCGCATCAGTTTCTATCTGGTTTCTGCGAAACCGTTTTCATCAGCACTGGTCAAAGTCAACCAGTGCATCTTCCTATACTATCTATACCTAACTACTACGATGCTGATTCAGTACTTAGCCCACCTGGTATTTTCAAACATAAATTTCACTGAGGTCTTCCTCGTAAATATAAGACGTCTAGCGGGGTCATGACTTCCCATCAGACGATCCGATATCTACACATACCCCTCAACCGAAGTTAATTAACCACCTCTTAAGGCCTTAAGAGAGCGACAATTAACTCGTTGTGTACTATCAACAACCAAACCACACTATACCAGGGCTAACCATAACTGATCCCACATACGATACATAACCCTATCCAACTAATCACGATAAACATGCAATGCAATAATAGTACCCTACTATAATACAGATAAAATTATAGTCAAGTAAACAATACAATAATACAACAAGAAATCCTAATCCTACAAGGCAAATACCATTACACATCATGTAACAACCAACAATAAAACGATCAATACACCCACAATGGCACCACAATAAAGTCTGTGCAACATAAAACGACATCTCGTGATCCATCAAGTGAGGCTTCCTATTAAACAGTACATGGCACCATAATAACGTTCGTGCTACAATTCTAGAATAAATTCATGGTATAATGATAAATCAATGTAAAACAGAACATGGCACCATAATAATGTTTGTGCTACAATCTAATAAGCCCTGATTAGTCATCCAAGTTAGGATCAGGGAAAAGCTCCACGTCAGTCCAATCATCGGCCGTCGGGTCGATCTCGGTCCTGGCAACAGCATTAGGCGACGACCCGGCCAACACCTCCAACATCACCGGTAGGGCAGCTGTTCCCCGCGGCCTTGGAGGTTGGATATCACATGGTGCACTTCTATGGGCCGCAGGTGGCTTGCATTTTATCCAAATCCACATGCGATTTAACACGCCACATTTGTATAATATAATCAACACAATGAGCACTAGAACGAAGGAGCCCGTCGAATATGACACAAACGATCGTACCCCAATGCCATCGACCATCGCTGGGTCGATCGCGGATAGTGGTGCTAGCGGCACGTACTCAGACTTATGTAAATGGTTCCATGGTTGCATTTTCAAATGATTGACAATCATGGACTGGTTAAGAACTCCGGTCACATCCAAATGGGGCATTTCAATGGCCAGACTAACCCGAGTGTACGTCCGACTGTAAGACGCCACAGGCTCGAATTGCCAGCCCTTCCCACTATACCCACATTTCCCAGACATCAACGCATACACACCATTACTCACCACACACCGGTCGGTCAGTCATCCGTCGCAGTGTATTTCCATTGTTTCACCGAACGTTTGCAACACGACGCCTATTTGCTTATTGGTGAATAATTTACTCGCGATTATGTTGGATTCCGACAGTTGAATATTGCCATTACTATCTGTAGTGTTGGTTAATATGCTTACGATGCAAGGCACGTGGGTCTTATCGACCCTTAGCTGACCCTGACATACCCTAGGGCCCATACCGCGACACTCAGACGTGGTAAAGTACCACCCCGTCTTGGTATCCAGACCGATGCTGGTTCATGCTAGTTCTACCTGCATATAATAACCCTTTTCGGCTAATGGTTCAGGCCATGAACGCAACCCGTATTCTATGTACTTTTCCCCGTCAATCAAAGGTAATGTTGTTACATAATGGAGCTTTTCGTCGTCTTTCCACAACGGGTACACTATCACATTGCGGTAGTACCACTGGTACGGACGTATCAGGCGGTTCCCTACGCTGACCTGTTTAGATACAGCGGTCAGATCGGCGGGACTGAATAGTTCCTCGGTTAGTCTCCCCAACTCAAGTGACGCTGTTTGTCTATGGAATTGCTCAGCCGTCTTTTGGTAGTCATAGACCACATACTCGGCTGAGTTTATTATATGCCCAAGTCTCACCAGGGCGTAAAGTTCGTTCTGTCGGGTTTCTTGTATACGGAACAGCCTACTCATGTTGCTGGTCACAGCGACCAGGCTATCACCGAGTTCATTGATACGGTCCGTATTCATATTAATGTCATGGAATGCCAGTTTCACGTGGGATGCCAATTTGTTGGCGAAATGTACTACTCTGTTCACGTTACTCATCGCTTTCTTTACTACATCGCGGATAGCATCTATATCGCCTGAGGTCGCTGTTCCAAACAATGATGATGCGATATCACCCACCAAATTAAATAATCCCCGTTTCCACCTTGTGTGTGTTCTACGCACCATGGTTTGCTGAGTTTTTATAGCGATTTTCCTCGCCCCTCGTATCCTATGTTGGAGTCCGAATATATCAGCTTTGCTTATGAATGAAGTCTTGCGACTTATATCTGCAACAAGGCCTGCCATTTGGGCTAACCATCCCAGAAAGTCAGCCGGCAAATATGGATGGTCGATTGACACTATCACGGTCCATTCTGCTCTTATAACTGATACTGGTTCAGGTTTGGTTATCATAACACCGTTTGGTAACCGATGTACGCTAGAGTCCTTACACATACTAGATATGCTAGTCACTTCGTTAACTAACACCACTATTATACACAATTGAAAGTAATACATGATTCTATACTGTTGCGAGGTTTACTGGTACAGATTATCAAACAGAGTTATGATTTATCTCTGGCTACATCGCCTTATAACCGCTTCTACTCGACTGATGAAGTCATCGTATAGAGCACGGCCAAAAGCACCAATCCTGAGTCTCTTTGTCTGAGTCGACTTCAGGCGCGTGACTGCACTTGCGAAGAAAGTAGGGATGCGCTGGCAGCGTTTCCATTGGCTCCAGGGCAGGCTCGGGCACCTCCTCCGAGGTGTCCATCATTACGGTACGAGGAGCTATGATGGTTTTACTTGTTGACTCATGGTTTTGAGTCCCACTCGTACCAGGTTGACTGATGTTATTATCAACCACCTTACCACCTTGCTCACCCTTGGCTCATCTTCAGGAGCTGGTCGCTTCCTACGAGCCACTTTACTAGGGGTTGCTTTAGGGTCGGATTCTGGTCCTGTTCCGGACCTGGGGTTTATCATCACCCTCGGATGATGGCTATCTTTCGTACCCTTTGCAGGGTTACGAACAGGGCATGGCCGTACTTTGCCCCAGCACATTTCTGAGTCGACTACGTGTAACTTAGCTATATTCAGTACACGCACCTTCCCAGATCTTTGATGGCGTACATGAGCCACAGGCCCGTTGATCTTAAAGATCTCATATTCGTGGTCACTGCGAGAGGTCAACTTCATCCGTTCCTCCGCTTTTACGACCACCGAATCCACCACCTTACATATATACCAGCGTTGGCACGCTTGTCAATCTGTTCCTGGTGGACTTCACGAGACTTAGCCATACGAGCACGCAGTAGGGCATTGTTGAGACACGTCAGTCTTTCCCCAAGATCCTGCGACGCATCTATTGGAATAGCAAATGGAAGTCCTGCCCGTCGACCGTATGTCAGATAAAATGGCGTATACCCGGTCGTGGAATGACGAGTACTGCGGTACGCTGTTAGTGCCGCACCCAATTAATCCTCCCATGTGCGAGAAGCATTGTTCACCCCTTTCTGGATTAATTCCTTAAGGGTTCGATTGAACCTCTCGGTACGCCCATTAGTTTGTGGATGGTAGGGACTCGATCTCCTGTGATCGATGCCATGTTCACTAAGTCGTTCTTCTAGAGACTTAGAACAAAATTCTTTGCCCTGACCTGTTATCAGGATCTCAGGGACACCATGATGAGCGACGTACTCATTGAAGAATTTGTCTTCAACATCTTGAGACGTCTTAGCCGGAATCGGATATGCTTCTGCCCATGCAGAACAGTGATCGATTATCATCATGATATACACATTACCTTTACTCGATTCTAACAGTGGGCCGATCAAATCCATACCGATTATCTGACTCGGATAATTGGCCATGGGCATCTCACTGTACCTTGGTCGAGTGGTGACAGGTCGGTTGACCTGGCACATCGTACACGTCTCCAGTATACATACCACGTCTCTTCTTAAAGAAGTCCACACAAATGAATCTCTTACCATACCGATGGTCTTCTGCAGACCTTGGTGACCGGCTCGTTCATGAGCCATCCGGAGCACTTTCTCACAGAACAGGGTAGGTAACATGATTCGAGGGTACTCAGCGTCCAACGCTGAAGGCGTAATTAAAGAATACAATATACCGTTTTTGACCATATACTCCTCCAGTGTGTTCTTGAATAACTCTGGGTATTCCTTGGTCTGCTCGGCACATAATTCGTCGTAGGGAATGTCGAATACCTCTAGAGGGACATGCGGTAACGCACCCTCGTCCACATCCGGTATGACAAAATCGGCCGTGTCTAATGTGGCGACCTCCACTGGACGACGTAACCTGGACAACATGTCCGCTCGAATGTTCTTCGAGCCTTGCATGTACTCTATCTTACATCCGTACTCGGCAATCAGCACAGCCCAGCGCTGCACTTTCGTGTTCTTAACTTCTCCCACAAACAAACTCTTTAGGGGTTTGTGGTCAGTATACATGGTGAACTGCGCGCCAAATAGATAAGGCCTAAGCTGCTTTAATGCATATATCACAGCATAAGCTTCCTTTTCTATTACAGGCCAATTTTGCTGACTGTCCTTAAGAGTAGAACTTATGTACTGTATCACCCGTTCTATACCCTTATCATCTACCTGTACCAATATCGCACCTATCGCATAGCTAGATGCATCAGTATATAATTTATATGGGGCATTTAGATTCGGATATGTGAGAACCGTCTCACTACACAGCAAGTTCTGTAATTTCTTAAACGCTTGCTGTTCCTCCTTACCCCATTCAAATCGTTTATATTTCTTAGTTAATTCTATCAAAGGCTTAGCAATTTCGGCATATCCTTGCACACAAGAGCGGTAATAACCTGTAGCTCCAAGGAAACTTCTCACCTCACCCACATCGCGTGGTGGGGACTTCTCCCTTATGACCTTGACCTTCTGAACCTGAGGAGCCACCCCTTGTGCGGAACTGCGATATCCTAACAAATCCACAGACTTACTGGCGAAATCGCACTTCTTTTTCTTCACTTGCAAGTTATATTCTCGAATCCTACGCATGACCTTACGTAACTGCTGTGCATGTTCAGCTAGATTTCGGGAATATATGACTACGTCATCGACAAAAACATGCAAATATTTTCCCACGAATTCTCGGAAAATATCATTCATTGCCCTCTGAAATACGGCACCTGAGTTGCAAAAACCGAACGGCATCCGAACCCATTCGTATAAACCCTCACTGCAGATGAACGCTGTCTTCTCTATGTCTTGGCTGACCATTGGTATCTGCCAATATCCAGACTTCAAGTCCATAGTAGAAAAGATCGTTGCGCCACGCATCGAGTCAAAAATGTCGGAGATATTCGGTAACGGGTAACTGTCTTTACGGCACACTGAATTCAACTTCCTGTAGTCAATACAAAACCTAGTGTCACCATCCTTCTTAGGAACTAGAGTAATGGGTGACGCCAAGGGTGATGACGATGGTCTTATGACGCCTGCTGCCAGCATCTCGGCCACTTGATTTTTGACTACATATTGCTTGGCAAGTGGTAGATGGTAGGCTTTCTGCCTTATAGGAAACGCATCTCCTGTTGGTACCATACATTTTACCTGGGGTACTAGTCCTAAAGTATTTGGACGAGCCGTATCAAAGTTATCCTCAAAGTCCTCGAGGACTTTGTCGATATCTTTATATCCGGTCGTTTCTTTACAACTCGTATATACATATCTTGATTGCTCCCTATAGGGATACCTAAAGGGATATACCTGACCAAACCATACTACAACTTTGGTCCGATAGTCAATCTTTGCATTTCCCAAGTGCAAAGCATCTGCCCCAATCAAATATTCATGACGCATTCTCGCCACTACCGTACTCGGAATAGGCTGGGCATTCTGGAATTTTACCTGGCTTTCACCCAAAAGTTCTATTTGGGAACCATTTACTGCTAAAAGCGTCTTCGCTCTTTTTAATGGCCTAGCATTTAACATGCTACGCCATATATCCTTCCGAATCAAGGATGTGCTAGCACCAGTATCCACTAAGGCATGCAGGTACTCACCTTGATCTTCGGGACCGTTTTTATCCAATTTCAGGCGGATTAGAAACCGTTCGGTCGGTGATCTCACCAACGGTTCCCTCCGTCGTCGTTTGACGGACTCCTCCATCCACTAACCGCTTCAGCATAACTATTCCGGCGGGCAGATGAATCGTTTCCGACACCGTATGAATAACGGCCATTTTCATCCGTGCCCTCACCGGTCATCACAAACCCGTTGCGATCCTCGTATTCTTCGCTCTCGTGCATTTGGTTGTTCATGTCCTTTCTTAGGTTTCTTGAACAGTCTCGGGGTGTGATTCTTCGTTCCTGATGTCGGTTGTCGATTACGTCAATGTCTATGTCTTCGTTGCAAGGCCGTTTGATCGCTCTCCTGTTTTGACGACCCAGTTGTTTTGTCCATGCGGGACCGTTTTGTGGGCTATCTCGGCCAGCACGTCCATATTGTGGGCAGTCCCTAGCGAAATGTCCCTCCTTGCCGCACCCAAACATGTCAATGTATTCGCTCTCATCTTGTCACTAACATATTTCCCGAACGTACCGCAATCCTGGGCCATGTGCCCCTCTTTCCCACAATTGAAACAAGTAATCGGAATTGGCTGTCTCTGCTGCTTGGGCCGTGGGGTAGGCTTTCTATTAATGTTCACCCTTGGTTGCACGGCCTGCCGACAATCACTTGTATAGTTCCCGGTTCTCCCACAGTTGTAGCAGGTAATATGCTGCAGGTTCTTGCTTACTTGGGCTGGTCTTGGAGATGGTGTAGCACGTTGCCTTGTTGGCGGAGATATGGTTCTCTTCTCCTGCTTTGCTTGCCTAGGCGCCGGTTTCGGAGTTTCCTCTTGTAGATCGCTGACCAGGCTACACAGTTGTTCTATCATCTTGCTCTGTTGAGCAATCTGTCGCTTTAATGACTTTACTACTCGCCAAATCTCTTTCTTTTCGTCAGGCTCTAGCATGTTTACTTCCATCTTCTCCTCATGGCGCTCATCAATTTTCATCACCCTCAGCAGATCATCGCAAGTTGCCTCCTCTTCCGCGATCTCGATTGCTCGGTTCAAGGTGGTAGCCTTCTTTCTGATTATTCTTTTGCTTAGGCGGTGATCTGTTAGTGCTTTCAGATATATCCCCAGTATAGTCCGGCGGTTATCATCGTTCTCTGCGGGATATGCCCTACTACTCAGCTCCTTGTACCTTCTGTTGAAGGTGATGACGGTTTCATTGCGCCATTGCCGCACTCCCTCCAGATCATACTTGATCCGCTCCCCTTCGTTGGCTGACACGAAGTTCAGCGTGATGTAATCTCGAAACTCATCGAAGGAGACATCCTCTCTCACTTTTCCCAACAAAAACCCATCTATGGCTCTTGACAATTGCCCCCGGGCTGCCCGGGTTATAATGTAGGCAGGTATACCCTCAAGTCGTCCCTCGTTTGCTACCTATGCTCGTCTGGTCTCGTCGAGGAACGTTCTCACTTCCTCGGGCACTACCCTGTCGCATGGTTGGATACGGTAAACTGTATCCCGTATCTCTCTACGGTATACCCACTCTGTCTCCCGCTGATTACTGTTCTCTACTATGGCCCCCGCCATTGCCACTCCCATCGTCTGCATGGCAGTTATGTTTTCGGGTCTCAACTCGGGTGCCACAGGTCTGTCTATGGGGGGTAGTTGTTGATCTGTTGGTCTGCGTGGAGCCATCTTGGCTGTCTATTGATAATGCAGGCAGATGATCACCCTCTGCAGTCGAGGTTGTTCAGGGCAGTTTATATCGGTGGTAATCTTTACCAGAGAGTTGTCGCGATATTCGCGATGTTGTGTTACTTTGGAACTTTCTGACTGATTGGCTGCTTCTATAAATACTTGTACTCGGTCAGCAATGTCCTTCAATACTAGGATAGCTGGTCGGTCCACTTGGGCCATATGTTATCTACTCACTGTGTTTTCTTTTAACTCTGGATCCTGGCAGGTGAAGCCACTGAAGATTTTGGATCTCCGGGTCTGTCCACGAAGTTCTCTTTCAGCTTCAGTAAGGCCTTGTATGTACGATTGCTGCGACAATCGGTCTTACCGAGGATAAAAGAGAATGATACGAGCTCGCCTCGTCTATAAATGAATTTGACGATATTTATTTTCGTATCTGGGCCTGATCTGACTGGACCACTAAGATGGGATGGTTCGGCACGGTGTTTCTCCGTGTCCTCCAGAGCTAGAAGATATGTAACCAAACTCGTGCCTTGTGATATATTTACAAGGTGATGTTTTATTTCCTATTTTAACTGTACAATAACTTTACTATCAATGGTGACTTTTACTGTCACAAATGATGAATTGAATACTTAGGTTTTAACAATATATAATTTTCCTATTCTAACTTAATCTACTTATTTTACTCTATACAGATTACTATCGATCGCTGTCGATATGCTATCCTATAGAATGCTACCAGTTCTTGAGTACTCCAATTTATTCCTCAAGAACTCTAACGAATAACGAAGTGTGGTTGGCTCCGGAATCAACGATAAGATCCTTGATAAAAGGCAAAGTGCCCCTTTTATACTATTCTAATTTTCTACCCTATCTTCGTTTGGTTTCTCTTCCCCAGAGTTTGATCGGATGCTCATTGATTGTGACGTCATCCTGACCAATCAAACTCCGGGCTTCCTCTTCCAGGGAGAGAACATGGAACACGGTCCAACTGGTTTATGCCGGTTCTGCTTTGATGCTATCTGTCAGCTAACCAACAACATTATGGTATCTGTTGTTGTAGCATGCCTTTCTATGATTGACATATAGTTGATATACAAATTTCGATTGTGTTATTAATTCCTACAGGACGCTACAATGCCTCTGTCCTGTCCCTTGCCTATCATGGATAAGCCTGTAGGAAACGAACGTTAATAAGCACATGAGCTGTATGATCTCATTGCCAGCTGGTGTTGTTGTACTTGCTTATGGGAGTCGGAATGCCGACTGTCAACAACTAAATGTCAGTCTGTCACCTATAATTTCCTATAATTCCTATCGATTCCCATCGCTTCTTTCACTCGATTATTTACTAAACTATTTGCCGAAACGACTGCTGAACGTTATAAAAGTGTGTGCCGATCCCACAGGAACAACTTTCATCTTCAACTATTGACAGCCATCACCAACTCAGAACCGCCTTTCCATTTCATTCCTAGCAATTCTATCAAATATTTCTGCTATAGTTTCGCATCAGTTTCTATCTGGTTTCTGCGAACCCGTTTTCATCAGCACTGGTCAAAGTCAACCAGTGCATCGTCCTATACTATCTATACCTAACTACTACGATGCTGATTCAGTATTTAGCCCACCTGGTATTTTCAAACATAAATTTCACTGAGGTCTTACTCGTAAAAATAAGACGTCTAGCGGGGTCATGACTTCCCATCAGACGATCCGATATCTACAATATGAATCAATCAGAAAACCTGCATGACAGTCTGGCATAGATAAATTGTCCTGTCTTCCGCTCTACTCGGTTACGTAGGTGGCATGCATATTGATGATTTGTGCCACAGTATGTTTTGTCGACCACAAATTATAATCCCAGGATATCCTATATCAGTTTCAGTTTTTCCTTACGGTCAACCGCCTGCGTTAAAATGGGTCGAGTTACATTGACCCCTTTAACCTTTTGCGATTCCAGGGTCTCAATTGCACGTTGACTGTCCAGAATCGTGGCTAAAAATTTTGAAACTAATTTGACTGCCATAGGCAGCAACAGCTCCCAGTTAAATTAGTTTCAAAATATTCAACGAATTCTTCCTTACGTCATAAGGATATGTCACATCGTGTCTTAAATGATGAAATGGTTAATGTGCCCTATTATTGCTGTATTCGTTGTGGAATAATCAGCGTGAGTGTCGTAAACTTGTGTGGGATTGTCATCCAAAGCTTCTCATGTTTCCGTGTTTATTGATGCTTTGTTTCAGATTGCCATTAATTTGTCGTATGCAGAATCTGATATTCATTCATATTTTTAAAATATCTAACAAATACTTTTTAATTAAAGTAAGTAATTTGTCGTCTCGGGCTATCGTGTTGAACGGATTTTCTCTTTCGCTTATAAATTATCGATCATGCTTATTTTAACAAATTACACTTTCCTATAATCATTTGAAAATATTATTTTCAATGTCAGAAGCAGCCTTATCGACAGCACCAAGTTTTCTATTAAATTCCACATATCGCCTAGCTTAGCTTTGCCGTGTCATTTGCACGCAGCGTGGCAATGGATATTCCGACAATAATCCAAATAATTAGGATTGCTGCCATTGACATGATCAAAGCTCCGGAATTCAGGGGCGCCGGAAGCAAATTTGAGGGGCGGGGGCAGTTACACAAAAAGGGCACAAAGATCTGAAATGGGGTTTTCCCTCTCACAGAACTTGAAGGGTGTTCGGGGATACCAACCCACCCAATCACCACAAGAAAAGCCATTGAATGATGCAAGCTGATTTCCTGCATTCTGAGTTTAATATGATCCATATATAAATGTTAGAGCAATGCTGAGTGAACTTATTTATTCTTTGGTCCCTTGTACCTATTCTCAATTTCCATTATAGTGGGCAATAGTATCCTCTGGTGCCTGCTTCTAGTCAATTGGAAACTGTGACTAAGCGATGACTTGCCATCTTCCTGGGTGTGCACGCATGGTACGTGCATGCGCGCGTCTGTGTGTGTGCGCGTGCAGACGGGCAGGTGGGCAGGCGTGCGTGTGTGGTGGGTAGGTGTGCGTACGTGCGTGCGTGCGTGCGTGCGTGCGTGCGTGCGTGCGTGCGTGCGTGCGTGCGTGCGTGCGTGCGTGTGTGGGTGTGTGTAAGAGTAAGTGAGCGGGCGGGCGTGGGTGGAGTGTGGCGTCTGGTGTGAGGGGTGTGAGTGAGCAGACGGACGGGCCATTGCGTCCGCAAGTGGGTACCTGTGTAAAACGATGGGGAAGTTGCAAATAATAGACTGCAATATAAACCAGCCTGTATATGGCATGAATGGGACCTGGAATCAACGAACTCGATGGAGGCTAATCAAACCAATAACTTCTAAATTGCTCAGCCAGCAGTTGCGTTATCTTAAAAACGTTCCTAAACTAAAATGCCACAATTATTGAAGCCATGTACCTTTGCAATGCTCATCCAATTTTCTAAACATTTATGTATTTTCTTTTTTTTTTAGTTATTTTTTGCAAAATTTCCTTGAGTTATTTCCATATATAAAATACAACCGTGGCCCTAGATTTAGTAAATCAAGTGGACAATAGGTTGTATTTTAAAATTATAAGTTGCTTGACAACATTTCTGAAAAACCTAAATAAAAAATAATGCATAACTGTTTAGAAAATTGGATGAGCTTTCCAATGATGTATCCCTTTAATAATAATATGGGCCTATAATATGGAATACTATTAGATCATCACCTGGCCAGTTTGCCAGGCAGAATTTCTGCGAGCGATGCATTGTAAGGTATTTTCTCAAAATGCGTCAATTTGTGAAAGGTCTATTGTGGCCCAATCCCTTCAGCGGTTTCAGAGGAAAGGTTTTTTGCGAAAACTAGGTTATCAAAGACAGGCGCAAGTCGATGACCAATCATTGTGAACATGTGAAGAACTGTTGATCCGACCCTTTGGATCATTCCTGCCCAGTTGTTCTTGATGACTCGCTTAAAGAAAACAGTGGACAGATCCTGGATGGACAGATGACGGACGGCCGCCATAAAATAAGTTGATTACTAAAGATAGTAAATTATTTAGGGTGTGTTAAATATTCTGGGAACATTTTAAAACTCTTATTATTAGACGCTGCTGTTGCCTGAGGTAGCAATGCCCAGTGAGCTTCACCATTAAACTTGTGAGTTGAAACTGAAAACATGGATAAACATAATAATTCCACGTCGCTATTACACTTCTGAGTAGAAAGTGATAGCCTGGGTGGAGGAATGATGGCAGGACATTTGCCTACACATCTCAACCTTCGGGGAGAGAAAACGGTTCGTATTTTTTTTTCTCTGGCGTATACACATGTTATGCAAGAAAAAAGATATCTCCAGCCTATAAGCACTCCCATATTACGTCAAGGGCTGAATGCCAAAACATGTTACAACCGAACTTTACTACAACTGCTCAGTCCGCTCTGAACATTCAAAAATCATTTTTGAAGTTCTAAACTAAAAGGCTTTTTTTATAGAAATGGGTAAAGGGCACAGCTGACCCCGCTGACCCCGTGCCCATGGGGCAACAGGGGTAGCTGCCCCGGCTGACCCCATGCTTTCGGCGGCCCTGCCGGAATTATCCAGGGTTCGACCCCCATTAACTCTAGAATTGCATATGTAGTAATTTGATAACAACTATACAGGAAAGTTATTGAATATTTTGTAACTAATTTGACTGGGATTTGTTGCTGCCATGGGCAGCAACAGCCCCCAGTCATATTAGTTTAAAAATTGTCAGCACAATATTTCTTACATAATGTGGAATTTGGTGTTTCTGGGCTGTAATAGTTAAAGGGTTTAACACAAACAAATACATTAGCTGAGCTACGACAGGAGATAAAATTCCTGATAATTTCCGGCTTATTATAAAAACTGAACAATGGATTTTTTCCGTCTAACACTGTGCGTAGCTATTGTACCTGACCTAGTGAAGGAGAGCTTTATGAATCTGCCCTAGTAGTGCTGATTATGTTAAAGGTACGTATTCACACCGAAAAGCTTGAAAATAAAATTGTTCAATTTGTATACTTTTAGGAGCTTAAATTGTGTACCTCAATGAAACGAAATAAATATTAGCATATAGTGATTTAATTCCGTACAAATTATTATAATTATTATATGTGAATTAGCAACTCGGTGTTTAAAAAATTATAATAATTTATACTATTGAAATCATCGTATTTTAAATTTTATTTCGTTTCATTACATGTAGGCACACAATTTAAGCCCCTAAATGTAAACAATATTAACAATTTCATCTTCAAACATTGTGGTGTGAATATACACCTTTAATGGTTTGACGGCAGGTCTATGTACTGGCTGATCTTGCTTGAAAAAATGATATTTGAAAACATAGACAACTGTTTCACGCCGTTGATGTTTTTTGGCACAACGAACACTTCCCATTCGCCCATATTATATGACACTCAACATCCGCTTTCAAATGTTTTTCAAAAGTCGGTATGTATAATGTAAGGTACCTTTGCAAAGAAACGGCATCATATGGCGTCATAATCAGCTAAGCGACGTCATAGATGATTATATAGGGCCTGTCTTTACCTCTTAATAGTCCGTCACGTTGTACAAATTGTATGTCTCTCCTATTTAATAAGCATACTGTTGAATATTTTGAAACTAATTTGACAGTCAAATTAGTTTCAAAATATTCAACAGCTTAACTGTATAGTTTTCTGGAAATTGATAGTCATGGAGTTCAGAGATCGATCGATTCCTACATGACCGAGGTGTCGGCGGAGCTTAGCTAGAGATGGGCGGGGCATGGCTAAAAATGGAACGGTCCATTCTATTGTAATCTTCTAGGGTAGAGAGAAAAGCATCTCTAAAATGGACCTTTCCAGGTTATCCGTCATATGACGTCACAATCAACTACGTGAGGTGTATGATGACATCATAATCAATAACATCATGAATGGCGTAGATAAGTTAGTCACGAAGGCTTAATAATTAACGGACTAACCGTTGGTGTACGAATTGTATGATAATGTCTTTGCTATGTAATAAAATAGGGAGCAACAGCACCCAATAAAATTAGTTTCAAAATACTCCTGTATATAATTTTCCAGAAAGTGATGCTTAAGGAATTCAGGAATCGATTGATCCCAACATGGGTGAAGTGTGGGTGGAGCTTAGATAGAGTTGGGTGGGGTATGGATAAAACTGTATTACTCCATTGCGGTGCACCGTGAAACATTGCTTTCGACTACTTCTGGAAATGGTGGTGAACACACAGCTCTAAAATTCCCTTGAAAGCACATATACAGTATGCGACGCGACACTGGTCCCGTCTCATTTATGCTATGCACCTGTGACAGGTGGCAACTCCAACGCCATATTGAACAGACAAAATGCCTGCCACTTACGAACCATTACGAATCACCTCTAGCAACGCAGTTTTATGCCAAATTTGGTATTAGGTACCATTCTGCCCCATCCAGCACCCCTAGGGATGGGCGGTGCATAGCTAAAACTGGAACGGTCCATTATGTGGACCAAAATTACATCAATCACTACATCCGGGTAGGCTGTGTTCGATGCTTTATTACAGATTGTAAATCTTATTTTATCCCTACGTAGTGGGCTTAATTCCATAGCTTAAATTAGTTATTTAATTTTCGTAATAATGGACGGATGGGAAATCGTCATTTCAGTTGCCATGAAGCACTTAAAGTCAGGAGTGCTATACAATTAGAACCAAGCATATAGGATTTCTGTAAAAAAAAAAATCAATTCCGAACATATTAAGACCTGTGTTGACTATGTTGAAGCCTAATTCAACTGGAAGCTGTTGCTAATTCCACCGAACACTCTTGCCGATTCCACTGAAAGCTGTTACTTCCAAAGTGTGTATCATCTTTCAGCGAAATTAACTTTAACTTTAAAATATGCGACAGCGTACACTTTTATAGTTGCTATGGAAATTGGATATTGGAATTTTGGACTCGGATACATTCATTGTAATACATGCATGTATGGTACAGACGACGAGTTTCAGCACACGCAGAAATACACACGCAAGAGCACACACATATGGTACAGAGGACGGGAGAGTTTCACCACACGCAGAAAGACACACACACACGAGCACACAACTGACCACACGATTCATAAACAGACATATACCACATGCGCACCAGAACACGGAATATATACAGCACGCTCCAGGACAGAAATGAATATAAACACACGGTGACATCGGATAAGTACTCACATTTAGACCATATATTGAACTCATTAAAAGTCACTTTGATACAATATACTCACTTTTATCATGGCTTATTCATTACATTATATACATACTATCCTCGCCTCATGTTTCCATTGTCTCTTGCTTCCTGCCTGTCCTGCAAAATAAAAGGCAAAGAACACACAGCAGAATCATTTTAATCATTTATATTACCATAGGCTTTGGATTTTTTCAAGATGGATGAATATTTTAGTATTCCTTTAAACATAAACAGCACATGATTGTTATCAGATCTAATAAACATATAACTTAAATATGATACACTATGCGATGCATATCATCTTTTATTACTGGATACTATGATTTGCATTAGCAGTGCCATGTACTTAAATTATTCTACCATATCATATGCATCTTGCAATCGTATTGGTCAAGGATAGATGCTTTGCCACTGGTCTGCTTTGGGCATAGGGGGTCTGCTTCACGAGGAACCTAGTTCATTGATTCTAATATCTTCTGCAGAGTATCTGATACTGTGGGGTTTGTCTGGTGTTGTGGCATTGTTCTGGCGATGCTGTTAAGTTCTCCATTTATTTGCAGTAATCCCTCTATATCAGTTCGTAGGAGTTGGCCATCAATTAATGTATGTTGTGCTATGCTTATCAGATCATTGAAATATTTCACAATTTTGCTATGTGTATCTAATGCATTTGGATATGGCACCTGAGAACATGCATTACATTCACCTTTGTTTTCTTTATTTTGACCATTTGACCGTCTATAACTGAATTTCTTCTGTGATGAATTGTAGCCGCTATTATAATGACACTGCATTACTTTAATTATTTGCCCTCTGTTTGTGTTCATATTGACCATTTGACAATGTATGGCACTCACTACAGTCACAGTATTTGTTTGGTTTCCTCTGATCATTTGACCTTTAAACACATTTATGTCTATACTGTGATGAACCATTGTAGTCATTGAATTGAGCATATTTATAAGTTTCCTGTTGATCATATGATCTGTTATACTTATCGTCATGATAATATGAGGTGTATCGATGTGTGCTTTTGACTGTATATGTCTATTGTTGTGCTCAGCCCTTTCCCTTGCCTTTCTATCCTGATGTACATAATAGTTACGTAGTGAACCTTCACCTAAGTTCCAAATGGGGATCCATTCTGTGTGTTCGAGTTTACATTTCTAATGTGTGATTCCATTTATTATTGAGGTAGCTATTATTTTGTTGATAGTTTCCATTTTGTCTTGTGGTTTTTGTATAGATTCATTGTATGTATTATTCTTGTATGGTGACTTTTTTATTGTGGGTGCATTGTAATATATTGCTGTTGTCGAGGATTTTGGAGGTGGACGCTTACGTTTCTTACCCTTTTGTGTTCTGTTAGTGTAGTATGCTCGCAATGTGGCTTCCGAAATGTTATCTTGCGGCTCCCATGAATTTAGAACGTTACCTTGCCATTTGACCTTAAAGTGTCTGGTGCAATCAATGAGTTTTGTAGCCAAAATCTGTTCAGCTACATACCAAGTGTTGTCCTTCTTCACTACCTATTGTTTTTTGTGAATTTGCGTTGCAGTCATTTGATTCCTTTGTTGACTTCTGTGGATGCTTGTTAGTGTTTTTATTTGTTTTAATTGGTGCCGTATTTCTACCATTATTTATCATTGTATCTAATTGACTACTACTGCCATTCAGTGTGGGTTGGTCTGTGCTGGCATCTACTGTGTTTGGTATTTGGTTGTTCTGTGTTTGTTGGTCTGTATGGGTGTCTACTGTGTCTTGTATCTGTTAGGCTGTAGTAATTGTTTGTTGCTGTTCGTTTCTCCGAGGCATGGCTAACTCATTATCAACTTCCTCAGGGTTAAGGTCACCTGTTTCTATTAGCTCTAGATGTGTGTTTGTGGGCCTATCCTGTGGGTCTATAAATGGGTTCAATCTGTTTGTATGGCCCTACCCATTTGCAATGCAATTTTGACTACATCACATTGCATGTCTTTACTATTTAATAAGCATACTGTTGAATATTTTGAAACTAATTTGCCTGGACGCTGTTGCTACCTTAGGCAGCAACAGCATGCAGTCAAATTAGTTTCAAAATATTCAACAGCTTATGTGTATAGTTTTCTGGAAACTGATAGTCAATGAGTTCCAAGGGTCGTCCGATCTCAATACGGGCCAGGCGTGGGTGGAGCTTAGCTATGGATGGGCGGCGCACAACTAAAACTGGAAAAGGTCCATTGTTCACTTCGTTCATATATACGATGTAGCACAATTCCCTCATTTCTCATGCGAGTAAAATACTTCCTTAGTCATGATGGATGGAATCCATCAATGCTTCGAACGTGAAGTCTCAAAGGACCAGGCAGGGGTTAGAAATGGTTCCTGATGTCGGGATACGATAGCCAACACCCGCTAGATAATGTACAAGATTATGGAGCACAAGCAACCATTGTACTTGTGCTTCATAGGTTATTCTAAAGCTTTCGACATGGCGCAGCGTCAATGCATTGTATTGTATCATAGCATTGTATAGCATTGCGAGAGTACAAGTCATCTATCCTCTGTGAATTTTTCGTGCGTGAAAATTCCACAAGATTAACACGCACGCCCGCACGCACGCACGCACGCACGCACGCACGCACGCACGCACGCACGCACGCACGCACGCACGCACGCACGCACTGTAAATGTAAATGTGGTCCATGTTTGGCCATGCGCTAAGGATGCCAGAAGAGACACCAGCACAGAGAGCCTTGGAATTCTCCCTACTCGGAGCCAGCAAAGACAAAGCCAGGAGAGGACGGCATTGCATAAATCTGCTAAGCATGCTACGAGATGACGACAAAAAAGCAGAACTCGGTACACTCAAGTCAAGAATGGGCCTGAGGAAGCTAAGGATTTTGGCTGAGGCCAAGACGAAGCGGGCAAAAGCGAAGAAGGGCTGAAGCCGCACGTTGCCAGTGCGTCAATAAAATAAAAATACATATACTGCCAGAGCCGTGCTGGAGTCAGAGTATAATAGGCATAAAAAGCCTAGGATTGAATCGTGGCAGGTGCATCCACAGATAGTCCCATATGAATCGTCAGTGTGTCAGTATAGCAGACGTGTGAAAGCTGGTCGGCCAAACCTTGACTTATAGTCTTGGCGCGGTGGTCCAGTGGAAAGATGTCTGGTTGCTGATGCTATGCGGAGTTGCAGAATGGCGGTTCGATCCCTCCCGACCGGGAAATGGTGATCAACAAATTAAACTAATGGGTGCATGACTGTCGGCTAAGTTAGCACATGGAAATTGAAGCCGCACGTTGCCAGTGCGTCAATAAAATAAAAATACATATACTGCCAGAGCCGTGCTGGAGTCAGAGTACAATAGGCGTAAAAAGCCTAGGATTGAATCGTGGCAGGTGCATCCACAGATAGTCAGTCCCATATGAATCGTCAGTGTGTCAGTATATCAGACATGTGAAAGCTGGTCGGCCAAACCTTGACTTATAGTCTTGGCACGGTGGTCCAGTGGAAAGATGTCTGGTTGCTGATGCTATGCGGAGTTGCAGAATGGCGGTTCGATCCCCTGACCGGGAGATGGTGATCAACAAATTAAACTAATGGGTGCATGACTGTCGGCTAAGTTAGCACATGGAAATTGAAGCCGCACGTTGCCAGTGCGTCAATAAAATAAAAATACATACATACATGGGCATGGTCACTCTCTCTCTCTCTCTCTCACACACACACACACACACACACACACACACACACACACACACACACACACACACACACACACACACACACACACACACACACACACACACACACACTTATTCCCGATTAACTCACTAGTGAGAACACGGCCTAAGTCCTCGTTCTCATACAGCCCCTATTTCGGTAAAAGAAAAAACCCCGGTATATGATTGGACTGCCTCTTGTCACTGAATAAATAGGTCACTCATCTCGAAATGTAAGGCCATGTTCTCACTAGAAACTTAATCGGGAATAACGTCATGCTGATGTATGGCGTTATTCCGGATTAACTCTCTCGTGAGAACACGGCCTTTAGGTCTCTTTCTCATTGCCTATCCTGTTTAACTATTTCGTGTACTATGTTGGTTAATATATAGCCGATATATCAGTTTACATTCACATTGCTGAAAGATAGTCCTGAACTGCACAGTGGTGTTACCTGGTGGAGAGCGAGATAAAATGCTGATCGTAGCGCTACCTGGCAGAGAGCGAGATAAAATGCTGGCGGTAAAGCTACCTGGCAAAATTTGGAGGGAATAGGTTGCATTCACATAAGGAAGAACTAGTGATATATCGGAAGACAAACCGCCGATTTTGTGGGATTCAATTTCGAAATAAATGACGTATTTATTCCGCTGCAAGAGCCAGTTCAATGAGAACGCTAGCCGATAGACCTGGTATTAACGGAAATAGTGGCTGTATGAGAACACGTCCTAAATCTCATAAAATCTGACTGATTTGAACACAGTTCCTTATTCACATTCGAAACATTCGACACATTCGGGGTTTTCACGGTGGTAATAAAAACGGTGTAAATCTCGCGCTGGTCGGTCGACCACGGGATTGTTTGCCCATTTGATGTTTAGTAATATGAATAGGCTACATTCGGGCCATATTTTTTTTTTAAATTCCCGGAAATAATATTGTAGCGAACAAAAGAGTAGTGGAAAACATGAAAAATCGCCCACAATTACCTATATAAGGCGCTATGTTGTCTGAATCGGCCATCACCCCAGATTTTCATACATATCAATCGATAGGGCTCTCAAAGAACTATCGACATGCAAGAAATTTGAAAGTTCTATCTCCATTATTTTTAGCAATGGAGGTCTGATTACCGTAAATCTTAATGGAATTCCGTTCACATGTGTATTTATGGCGCCATTCTGTCTGAACCGGCCATTACCCCCAGATTTTAGACCAGATAGCTTGATAGGGGTCCAAAAGAACTATCGACATGCAAAAAATTAGAAAGTTCTATCTCCATTATCTTTAGCAATGGATGTCTGATTACCGTAAATCTTAATGGAATTCCATTCACAGGTGTATTTTTGGCGCCACACTGTCTGAACCGGCCATTATCCCCAGAGTTTAGACCAAACAGATCGATAGTGCTCCCAAAGAACTACAGACATGCAAAAAATTGGAAAGTTCTATCACCATTATTTTTTAGCAATACACGTTTCTTTCTGATATATCCGAATGTGTCGAATGTCATTTAGATAAACATTCGACACATTCGGGATTTCACGGTGGTAATAGAAACGGTGTAAGTCTCGCGGTGGTCGGTCGACCACGGGATTTGTTGGACGTCTGATGTTTAGTAATATGAATAGGCTACATTCGAGCTATAATAAAAAAAAATTCATGGAAATAATATTGTAGCGTACAAAAGAGTAGTGAAAAACATGAAAAATCGCCCACAATTGCCTATATAAGGGACTATGTTGTCTGAATCGGCCATTACCCCAGATTTTAGACCAGATAGCTTGATAGGGCTCCCAAAGAACTATCGACATGCAAAAAATTAGAAAGTTCTATCTCCATTATTTTTAGCAATGGATGTCTGATTACCGTAAATCTTAATGGAATTCCATTCTCAGGCATATTTATGGCGCCATACTGTCTGAACCGGCCATTACCACAGATGTTAGACGACATCTGTTGATAGGGCTCTCAAAGAACTATCGACCTGCACAAAATTAGAAAGTTCTATCTCCATTATTTTTAGCAATGGAGGTCTGATTATCGTAAATCTTAATGGAATTCCATTCACAGGCGTATTTCTGGCGCCATTCTGTCTGAACCGGCCATTACCACAGATTTTAGTCCAGATAGGTTGATAGTGCTCCCAAAGAACTATCGACATTCAAAAAATTAGAAAGTTCTATCTCCATTATTTTTAGCAATGGATGTCTGATTACCGTAAATCTTAATGGAATTCCATTCACAGGTGTATTTTTGGCGCCATACTGTCTGAAGCGGCCATTACCACAGATTTTAGACCAAACAGGTTGATAGAGCTCCCATAGAACTATCGACATGCACAAAATTAGAAAGTTCTATCTCCATTATTTTTAGCAATGGAGGTCTGATTACCATAGATCTTAATGGAATTCTGCTCACTGGCGTATTTATGGCGCCATTCTGTCTGAACCGGCCATTACCCCCAGATTTTAGTCCAAACAGATCGATAGTGCTCCCAAAGAACTACAGACAGCAAAAAATTGGAAAGTTCTCTCTCCATTATTTTTAGCAATGGAGGTCTGTGTGCAAGATTTTTCATTTAGATACAATCATTAATGATTTTAAAACCAATTAACTCTGCTCCTTCCACACGCCATGCTTGTTTAACCACTTAACATATAAAGATGTCCATTTGCAGACCAAGAGAACTTATTTATTTTTTAATTATTTTTAAATTCACCACTGGAATGACTGGTTCGGTTATCGTGGAGGTCTTTCCCATTGTAAATTCTAAAAAAATTAAAATTGGCATTTCTCAAGACCACTGCAGCAGCACCTTTTGGCTAGCTTGGCTGTTAAATGCCTAATAAAGTAGCAAATTCCGGACGTTTTCTTAAGCACTACTTCCTTACCCACTGACCGCCGCTAGGACGGTATAAGTCATTCGTGTTGGGGGCGCATTCGCAGTATTTTTTGATCGGTTGCGGTATTTTTTGATCGGTTGCAGTATTTTTTGATCGGTTGCGGTATTTTTTGGTCGGTTGCGGTATTTTTTGGTCTGTTGCGGTATTTTTTGGTCGGTTGCGGTAAGCCATTCTCAGAACCCCAATTTCAAGGTAACTATACGGGAACGCCGTTGAATACTTTACGACCAATTTGACTGGCGTACGTTAAAATTGTAGATTTTGTAAATTTATGACGGAGCTAGACGCTCCACTATGTATTGTGATGTCAGCCTACATGAGCATGACGTCATAAACTTGAGTGACAGATCGGCTTCCTCCATTACATCGTTGTTATAGCAGTTTGGCATTAACATGACAATATTAATCAATACTAATAAGCCTGTACATAAATTTACAAATATAAAGGTTATCACTTTCAATTATTGTTCATAATATTATCCGCAACAGTGGCATCATTATTGTCATCACAATGCCATTAGTATCGTCATCATTTACCACATCCCCAGCCCACCCAAAAACCTTTCTATCAATACCATAGTGATCCTACTAGGTCTTCTCTTCTCGTTTCTTATACAAAACAGAAACGAGAGAGAAACAAGAAGTGAAACCCAGCCTCCTCCTGCCCCGCCCTCCCCGCCCTCCCCGCCCTCCCCGCACGTTTAATCTGACTCCATTACGATGTGTTTAGATGAACTGTTAACCTCCTCATAACTTGTAACGAAATGTTTGCTGAGTTACCGAATTAGCGAGCCTTTATTGCGCCTTACATCAGCCTCTCCCAAGTCCTGACCACATCATCAACGAGATCGTCGTCATTACTTCAATTCTCTTTACATCTGATTAAAACTTTTAATCGAACAGTACATTCAGTGGCCTATTTTCGGAAAACTGCGGCCCCTTTGGACGACATCTTGGATTTAGAAATGACCGCAATAAATTTGCAAACTACGGGTAGGCGTCTACTTCAAAAGATATTGCATATCACACAACTCTTATTGGACCACTCCAAAGTCTTCAACGAAACTAATCTCAAACATTCACATGTGAGCTTATGTGAAATACATGTAGCTTGGATAACTCATTCACTTTTCTACTCTCCGCACTTGAAACGAACTGATTGAATAACCTAAGTAAATTGTATTAAAAATGTGCTTTAGTTTTATTTCATTTCATTTCACTTATTACACTCAGACTTTTACAAGTATGGGGGGGGGGGGGCGCATATAAACATATGTACATGTGAACAGACATAATTATCACTATCATCATTAGCATTATTATCATTATCATTATCATTATTATTATTATTATTATTATTATTATTATACAATAATTATTATTGAGGTCATCAGGGGGTATGGGTTGGGGTGGGGGTGGGGTTGATGTCGGGAATTAAATGTTCAGATATACACTGCTCATTATAATATGTCCGTATCTTATATATCATCGTGTCAGCTACGCGCCCACCCACATTCCCACTCAGTGGCAAGTCACCTACTCGGCCATCGGCGTCATCCTGGGTGGCTTCTCGTTGTTTATAAGTATGGATGGCGGCATCCGGAAACAATGTGGCAATTTAATTCGCGGGAGCGACACGCCCCCCCCCCCCCGCCCAACATCCAACCCACCTCCTCCTGCGACCATAAAAAGCAATTAAAAATAATTTAGTTAAACATCGACATAAGAACATAATAATCTTTGTCCACATTTGTTCAGCAATATTCCCTATATATTCACCATTAGTCACTCAACCCTTCCCTGTCATTACGAGTAACTTTTCGTCCGTTCTCAATGTGGCAATTCAATTCGCGGGAGCGCCCCCCCCCCCACCCAACCCACCTCCTCCTGCGACCATTTGATAGTAATTTGGACTGGGTACCTTCCAGATTCACCATACACCATAAAAGATAGGGTAGTCTTCTTTATTTTTAGCACTTGTTTTATGAAACTGCAGTGCAATTGTTCTAAGCGTTGGTATTTTTCGTAGCCATACTTCGCTGCCATAAAGAGCAACCGGGATAATGGTTGCATCAAAGAGTTTAATTTGCCAATTTACCGATGGATCGAGATTTGCGATTCGACGATTCAGACCGTACATGGCTTTCTTACACTGATCATATTGATGCTTTATTGTATCAATAAACCTACCATTTTTTGTGAAGTTTGTTCCTAAATATGTATAGGTTTCAATTACTTCTACACGCCCTGTTCCATTTTTTGTGCAATTTGTTCCTAAATACGTATAGGTTTCCATTACTTCTACACGTCCTGTCCTAAGCTAAGTGATTCTTCGGTGGCCTTACGTCTGCCAAAAATAATTATTTTAGTTGTGTATACATTTATTTTCAGATTCCACGTGGTATAATATTTGTAATATTCATCCAGCATGACTTGTAGGTCTATCCTTTTGTCAGCCATAATAACTGTATCATCAGCATAGAGCAGAGCTAACATTTTCAGATATATGTTTAGATTTTCCATAATTTTAATACCATTACATTGGTGATTCTCGAGATAGTCCGTTAGGTCATTTAAATATAAACTAAAGAGAATCGGTGACTAACAACTCTAGTATGATCAACGTATAAAACAATGGCCATTTCCTTGTACAATAGCAATTTATTAATAAGCCGAGTGACCACCGGTGATTAACCCTTTAACACTCATATCAGCCAAAGACAGCTTCTGCAGTGGTCTTGAGAACTGTCCATTTGCAGACCAAAAGAAGACTTTTTTTTTAATTTACCACTGAAATGACTGGCTCGATAACCGAAGATTCAGACTCCGGATCTACATGGATATTATCTCCATATCTGACAGGTTTATGCAACGTACGTTTAGGCCTACTGTTAGTGGGAATAATGTTAGCCATTAGTCCGCTGAGAGGTTGATGATGATGATGATGATGATGAGGAGGAGGAGGAGGAGGAGGAGGAGGAGGAGGAGGAGGCGTGGGGTGGGGTGGGGTGGGGTGGGGAATAGATTGGTGGACATGTTCCGAGATCGCACCTTTCTCAGGTACTGTGTGTGTCGGCGTGAGATTATTATCAGGATAAAGCGCCCGGGACTGGGCCTGGGTGGCTGTAAAAGCGCAAAGCTCAGTAGGAACTTTGTCAGAGACAGTGAAGAAGTCAGATGGCGATGGTTGACGGGTGCGTGCTGTTTTAAGCCGGTCTATATGTACAGGATGTAAAAACTGCTTGTGACGAGAGCAGAGATTGCAGTCTTCCAGATTTATCTGGATTTCCAGATTTTTCATAGTGTTGACCACTCTCACACACCATTTGACATCCTCCCCATAGTTTGAAATTACCACCGGTAAGACATTGTAGAAAGTAGGACTAGTGATTATTAGATCCTACTATAGCTCTTCAAATTTTCTTTGCAGACCAAGGGAAGACTATTTTTGAAATTTATTTCGATTATCGAGCCAGTCATTCCAGTGGTAAAATTTCAAAAATAGTCTTCCCCTGGTCTGCAAAGAAAATTTGTCACGCTACTTCTATCACGCTTACCCCTTTATCGAACCGGTCATTCTAGTAGTAAATTTTCAAAAATAGATTTCTCTTGCTCTGCAGATCGACATTTCTAGAGATCACAGCAGATGTATTCTTGGGCACCTTGACTATTGAAAGGTTGACATATGAGATTGTTACCATCGGGCTGGTCAGTTAACAATTGTACTACCCCTGGCCAAATTCTACTCGCCTCAGTCTCATGTTAATTTTCACTCCTGCTCTCACAGATCATTTCCCCTTATGACATCCAGATTTTTCACAACGATCCACATCAGTGATTTGCAGATTTTTCCCTTTCTCATTTCTCTCGCCACACAACGAGACACATTTGTCGCTGACATCGCCTGTCGGTGATAGATGCATATGGGTAAATTCTGCCGTAGCTTCGCTCATACAGAGATTCTCATTCTTGATTTGTTCTCCAGCTGTAGGGAGAAGATCATCCAGAGGTTCCCTTTCCTTGTCTATGGGGTCTACGTCGTCCGCGTACATGGAGGTAGGATGTGAAACTACAAATGGTCATATGCATAACGAGAGACATGCTATCCAAAAGCCAATAATCAGTTATTATGACCTTATTGATATATAGGTCTGACAACGAATTGCTGGCATCTGAGAATTGACCAGTAATCACATAATAACCTAATGACAAACAGAACAACATCGATAGATTAATGATGACCAGTAACCAGATTGAATCTGAGGCCCAAAGGGAAGGGACCTGCATCACTCGCCTAGAACAGGCATTTCAACAAGAATGGTCAGTGCCTATAAGTAGAACAGCAAGGTATTTAACATTACTTTACTATTTGCGGAAAATAATCCAAGATAGCCATCAGTCCGACAGTTTCGAATGTTGAACATTTGATATCATCATACCCAAAATATTTAACAAAACCAATTTCAGCTTCAAAATCCATTAAATAAATATTTTCAAATGCTCAAAACTGAGTTGCCTATGACAGTCATGCTTCTAACGTACTAACTTCTCTTGAACAAACTAAAATGTCCCGAATGATATCTCCCACATTTCAGAACATTCCGTCCAGCAGTTCGGAAGGAAAACCTATTTTCGGGAAATTAGGTCATCCAAGATGGCAATTGAAGCACTTAGTCGATCAAATTCCTTCGAACAAATTTGGTTCAGCAGTTGCCCCTAAATGATCTTCCATGTGTTTCACATCAATCCCTCAATCCCTTAAGCGGTTTCAGAGAAGAATTTTAAAGTAATATCGACAAATCGGCTAATGCAAAGATGAGCGCTGAACAAATTGGCTGATTATCTTCATCTGAACAAACTTGGATACCTATGGCACAAATATGTTTCCTACCAAATTTGACTAAATTCGGTCCTGTGGTTCTCGAGAATATATTTTTAATTTCTTTTTGCTTTGCAATGGGAGTTATTACCGTGAAAATAATGTAAAAGTGGCCGCCAAACCATTTATCCAATAATTCTGAAGTTGGAAATCTGAAATCATACCAAATAGCCTAAATAAAACCATCCGGGTGTAATAAACTAACTTAACGTAATAACTCCCGCATCCAGCCCTTTCTAAGCGAGTCTTTCCGTAGAAGGGCCATGCGGTCCCAGATGTAATTCTGCGGAATGTAGAGCTGATGGTGATTCTTGGTGGACGACTCGCCGGATCTGCCAACCATGTTGAAAAGTGTACTTCAACTTCCGCACTGCATGTCGTGTGTGATTAATTCACTTTTTTACCACAGTCTGGTGGGACTTTGCTAGGTGCGCCACAAGAGCTATGCAACGTATACTGCACCGTATGCCAGTTATTGTACATGCATAATAATATATATCAGCCCTCTCTGTTAATGGGCAACTTCAAACTTCCCTACTCCCGTCGCCGGACGGAAAACTTTACAACCACTGCTTAGATTATGTATCAGCTAAGAGACTATCTAGTGGATATTTCCTGAACTGTTCTGTTTCACCGTCCTGAGAGTGTACCGTATCCGACCTGCCTGGAGAAGTCAGCTTGTGGAGACCTGACTGCAGATGCCTGCCTGCGGATACTTGCCTGCGGAAATCTTTCCAGCATTAGATAACGTGTCATGTGCTATTTATATGTTAGCGCCTCAATTTCAGTAACTCATGAACTTGTTCCATACCGATGACCAATAGGTACTCAAGTAGGTATACTATTGAGCATTTAATTATTATCCCCGTATATGGTACTGATGACTAATAGGTACTTTCCCGGTCTTAGGACCGCATTCTTATAATTTCTGTTTCACTGTGAATATTATCCTTGTTTACTGTGGATGCTTTCAACTCGCAGCACCATTAGGTCCAATGACCTGTGATACTTATTCTAATCATTTATTTATCTGACTGTATTTATCATGTGCATCCGTTAGTTGTGTATATGGCAGTTAGCCATCCAGTTGAGATGTTTTGTTTATTTATAAAAACTCTGGATCGCAGTACGCTAGTAAATACTATACAGCAACATATCCACATCACTATATTCCCATCAGCATCAATTTTACACTGAGGTAGCTGATCATGCTCTAATTGTTTGAGGCTGACATGTTACCGACTAAACCTGGCTATTTAGCTCGATAGGATGGGTTTAAAGTGATTAGGGACAATTTTTATGTCAGAGACGCATAGTGTATGCCGCTTGTTGTGGTAATGTAGCCCAACGCACTGGCAAGGTTGTGTAAAATTGGCCAGTTACCTATAGGACCTCACATATATATCGACATTTTGTCTCTTTCCACGATCCACCAGCCGCAAGGCTTATTAGTTGTCTGGATTCCCTATCGACACGTTGGCCAGCTCAGACCCTGGGAAACTATCGGAGGTTCCGAGTGGTGAAAGTTAAAGTGTTGATTTACATACACCTCCCCCGTATCTTTGGATAATTGTTAGTTAGATAACCCCGCCAATGTAGGAAGCATTACGAAAACAATAGTTAAATATGTGCGTTAATTAGGTTATATACCGGCCCGCAGTGCAATTCTGGGCATTCTGGAACTTACCCCTAATGACAGGTCAAATATTAGATCCATAGGACATATTGACGGAGGAGATACGGATCTCTATCCAACTCGTTGGAGTGTCTAGGTGAGATCTTGGAATCCGCCACGCGCTCACGGGAAGGACACTCTCGGTGGATATCCATCTCTCTATCCCCACCATAGCGACAGGTCAGTATTTAAATTTGCTTATGTGACCTGTGGCCATTGTCCTGGTGATGTTTTATGTGGTTGCAGGGCAAGTAACCAGATTTTTTTCTGATTCAGGGGCCTTGTGTCGTAACATGTACGCACGCTATCCTTGGAGGTACATGCTAGGCAAGGCGACCTATGGGAAGCTGAGCATCTACACCCATTGTATAACTATCTAGAATTAGGTAGGAATCCCTGCCACTTGAGGCCAAAGCTTATATTCATTCTAACAACTAAATGATAGGCTAGGTTGTAGCAGAAGGCCCGCCTAAATAAAGCGGCAACTACCAATGCAGTAACTTTGGAACTACATAAGACGGTGACCTGGGAATTCTTCGGGAATCGTTCGTTCCGTCTCCACGTAAACCAGTGTGTATCACATTAATTATGGCTTCACTAGGATTTTCAGCACTTAGCATTTTCTGTTGAACAAAAGAGTGGCCCTCTTTGCCAGCTCTTTTCCTCCGCTTCGGCATTGAAGGTATTTTTCTGTGACGGAGGCCCGCACGAGGCACCTTCTTCTCGCAACAACAATATTATCTTTATGTGTGTGTGTTAAGGGTATATTAGCATATATTAAGCTACCTAGTGACTTCGTTGCGGAGCTCTCTCTTGCGGGGATACCTCTGCGGATTCATGGATCTGTGTAGTACATTCAGCTAAACCACGTATAAAGAACACCGAATGGCTCTATGGTGTGTATTATTGTGTTCATTTACTGTCAAACAAGTGGTATTATTTGTATAGTACTTACTAAATTTATGACTGTTTAATCAACATCTTATCCATTCCTCTAAATTAGAATGGACAGACATACCGGTGACACAAATAGTCGGGATGACACTGTGTGGTTTAATCTCGGCGGCAATGGTCGCATATCCTTACTGGAACATCAGTGTTCCACCGGCTCTAGAGGCCGGTCTTTGTACCTTCTGGAGAGACGTGATATGGGATCCGCAACCATGAGATCCGCAGCTAACCATCCCTCCCGCACATCATGCACTTGCGGTGCGATGGAACGGAATGACATGGCGGACCAGCGCGTACCCCTGCGAGCTACAGTTAGCTCAAGTAACAAGCCTTATTAAACTTAGGCCGTACACACACTAGAGGGTTAATTCGGCGTAACGCCATACACATTTTATCTCAGTACAGATGTGTGTTGAGGAATATTTTAACGAACAAACAATATAACGTAATTTTACATATATGCAATCTACTGTCTGAATGGATGGGATTTACTAGAAAAATTAGATAAGTACACAGACACCAACAAAATAAACTTCTTTTATGAGTAAACTGGAACTTTGGCATCGTGTAGACTCTATGGCATATTCACACCATAGAGTTAATCCGGAGTAACGTCATACTTCAGTAAGCCATGACAAATTCTCTATTTTGAAAGAATTATGATGTGTTCAGACTAGGGAGTTAATCCATAGTCATGTCATAGTTTGGTATGTTGTTAACATACTAGTAGTAGAATAATAGGACTTTCAAAACAGTCTCCCCTGGGAGGCTCCCTGGAGGGTGGGCGGCTCCCAAACACCACTCAGAATAATAAAGCACTTGGCTCCTAGAGCTACCCCACCCTCCAGGGAAGCCCCCAGGAGCTACTCCTTATCCAACAGTGATTGAAAACCATCATCCGGGCTATGACCGCATGACAGGCTGTCCTGTATTTATTCACCTCTCACTAACCTTCCGGCAGCAATACAAAGCCAGTGTTATAAATCTGCATGTGTGTGCATGGAATGTATGATGCAGAAGGTATTATTCAAAGGGCACTTTGCAACCTAGCACTCTCAGATAACTTTGTCTGATATCTACTCTGCTTCTATGCAGAAATCCCAAAAATGATGCGTTTTAGGGATCAACTTTATTGGAAAATGTGTCCAAATATCAGCGTGTATGATAAATAGACCTTCAAACTCGGTCCCATTTCATATCACTGTTATCAACCTCGTTGAAGATTATCACGGGGTCTGACAGACACAATTCTATAGAAAATTGGTCTTCCAAAGAGATGCTTGCTATCCTCTCATCTTCAACCTCTGCCTGGAACTTTTGCTGCGAACTATGGGCAGTGTGAACATCATCACTCTGGCATATGCAGACGATACTGCTATAATCTCAAACCAATCCATGGGGGAGCATCAATGAGAGGTCGACAAGTTCACCAGAATGGCAAGCCACTTGGTCTCTCACTGCATGCAGGCAAATGTATCTCATACCAGACAGCCGATGGCGAGATCTCCCCTCTAGACATAGACATTGATGGAAAGCCGGGGCCAAATTAAGCAATAGTCAGCCAATCACACGATATCTGGGCCCACTCATTTCACATAGGGGCCGGGAGCACATCAGCATTCACATGTTCAATACCCTGCAGAAAGACTGTGAGAACATCCACAAAGTCAGTCACCTGAAACCAATGCAGAAGGGTAGGGTCGCTCAGCACTGCCTCATTCCATCAAAGTACCTTGCTTGGATGACCAATGAGATTACGGACGAATATGTGGGCAGAAAGCCGGAGCTGTTCGTGCATTATGGAAGGTTGTTCCACACTGCGCTTCCTGATGCTGGCGCATTACACTATGTCTGGTATTAACCATTCCAGCACAGTGAGCCGGAGCTGGTAGCCATCTTAGGAGCAAGGCCATCTCCGGCTGGCAGCGGAACATGGTTGCAATCAGTCTAGCTATCCAAGTTGGCCATAGCTATCACACAAAGTGTTTGCGAGGCTGCCAACTGGGTCAAAAACACATTCTCAAAAACCTAACTATAAAAGACCCGCTTTTTCGTGAGCTAAGGGAACAAGTGTCCTAAACTCACCCTCCCCACCCCTCCATTAAAAAAAATGGGAATGAAACCTCTCAGTTTGACATCATTTGGTTTCGATCGGTTCCTGATATTGTGATATGCTATTGTTTGTTGCATGATGCTTTTTACTACATCTAGTGCTGATGAATATGCGGTTAAATTCGCATCCACAAATGTAGTATTTTGTTAGCCTGTGTAATCTAACTAAGTAGTAGTATATAACATAGCGGTCCGAGACCACACCCTCCCTGGGAGGGCGGTGGGGGGAAATCTCATCCCGAGCAGCCAAACAAGAAACCCAACCAGCGATAGCATGCATGAGCGAAATTCATCATTCTGACTACAGCTGGTCTATGCCACTGAGGTCGGCCCCACCCATGCGTTGCCACATCAGTTTCCCCGCTCATATCTGCTGCTTCAAGCAGTTTCAAAACAACCTCTATCCATAGAACCGTTGTTCCATAGACAGTGCCTCTCTCTCTCTCTCTCTCTCTCTCTCTCTCTCTCCCTCTCTCCCTCTCCCTCTCCCTCTCTCTCTCTCTCTTTCTCTCTCTCTCTCTCTCTCTCTCTCTCTCTCTCTCGTTATCGGTTGGAGACCACAATCCTTTGCGCAAAATGGCCACGCCTAGAGGCAATTCTAGACACAACCAAATGAATGCGTGGCCGTCAATTGATCTATATATTATATGCTCAGCTGATGGATGGATGTAAATTCTCAAACAAAATGTGACTCAATCACCTTATTAAATACCAGCCAGCGTTTGATGGATTTAGGATATAGAAATGTAGCTCTCGCTGATAGGGTTATGGAAGCATAGGTTAGTCTATGGAGATATTATTTCTGTGATTTCTGAGACAAGAAGTTGAAATACAATTACAGTGAATAATGATTAAAATACGGAATATTTTGAAAGCCTTTGCCTTAAATATATGTGATGATTATAAGCACCGAATAATAATTTTTTTATTGTTATTTCTTTATTTTTGCTACATATGTCTTTCGAGAAAATGTCTGCCAACTTATGCCGTCCACTTAGCATGACACAGATGAAGATTGCAGGAAGTCATATCTCACAATGGTCTGGATCAAATGCAATATTGTCCATTGATCATCCCATGAAGAGCACGCGAGGATGGGCCAGAGGGAACAATAATAATAATAATAATAATAATAATAATATTTATTGATTTCTCGAAATCTGACACGGTTGACCACCAAACGGTCACCTTGACCCTAAAGGATTAAATAAAATGTCTTCTAACATGCTCTTACAATGTGTATAAAGAAAAGGGATTTAACTCAAGCAAAATATGAAAGCTGGAAATTTTGACCCGCGAATGATCTTGACCCCAATTGAGATATTAAAATTGTTGTTGGAAAGTCATTAGATCCCTCAATGTTCTAGAATCTGACCTGGTTTGAAGATATTCAGAATACAATTTTCAAATATTTCTCCTATAGGTTTACCATGTGGCACAGAAAAGCTGATATCTCGAAAAGTTTTGGATTGAACCTCTTTAAAATTGATTTGAAAGCAAGTCTATACAGGCCATATAAGATCACCAAGTTTCAAGTCGATCCGAGCAAATTAAATTTTGGCGGCCATTTTGATAAAAAAAAGATATTTAAAGATCAAAATAGCAGCCTACAATCATTTCTGCAAAAAAAAACGAAAACGGAATTTTTTTTTACCAAAGTGCGCACATGTGCAAAAAAAAATTTCAACATTTTGCATCCTGAGTTCATTTCGAAACAAAAACTGATCAATTTCTCAAAAAATCATCCTAACTAAGTATGGTAGTGATCCAATCAAAACTCTAGGTGGAGTCGCAGTTCAAAGATCCATCCTGAATATCCCCATTCATTCCATATGGGGCAATATTCCAGGCACTGAAGGTCAAAGTTCAAGGTCACCTTTTAGTTGGGCAGACCTCTTCAGGACCCTAAGGGTAACATCCAAGTTCGGAGCTGATCCTGCGAAAACTGTAGGAGATAGGTGGCGAAAATAATTGAGAATAATAAGAAGAAGAATAAGAAGAAAGATCCTGAGCAATTATAATATTCTGTGAGTGCATCACAGATTAAATTATTATTATTAATTTTATTTTATTTTTATTTTTTTTAATTATTATTATTATTATTATTATTATTATTATTATTAATAATAATAATAATAATAATAATAATAATAATAATAATAATAATAATAATAATTAGAATGCACTCGATGGCGATATACCTATATTATACTATTTGCGCTCTGCCTTAGTAATGCACTTATTGAGGCCCGTGACATAGATAGCTGCTCCGTTGACCTCAGATTCCAAGTTTGAGGTAAGTTTTCCATAAACTGTCGTAATATGACGCTGTGTGCTACATTTGCTGGTTCTACCTTCTTGCACTCCAGAGTTATGTCCAAAAATGTGTATTCCGGTATACACCCCGTGACTTAGATCTCACAGAACTTATAGCCACCTATAATATGAATAGATGTGCCAAATTTGGTGATTCTACTTACTTCTGTTCCCAAACTATGCCTAAAAAGTGACCCCGTGACCTAGATATTTGAACTTTGGGCTTGAAACAAAATGGTCCATATACTCAACCAGAATGGAGATGTATGTTAGAGATTAGGCGAGTCTACCTTCTTGGATTGCTTGACGAAATGTGCATTCCGGTGTGCTCTAAGTGACCCCTGCAATGTTTGACGTTTTGACCTCAAAATGCAATTTTCTCGCCATATGTATATGCCAAAATTGATGTTTCTACCTCATAGGAGTCCAGAGGCATGCCATAGGCAGGCAGGCATACATGCGGGCGGGCAGGCAGGCAAGCAGGCAGACGGACGTATGGAGATACTGATGGCAAGACGGACGGACGGCAAGACGGACGGATGGCAAGACGGATGGACGGAGGTAGGGACGGACGGAAGGACGGACTATTTTGAAACTATCTGGAAGTGTCAGTCAAAACAGTCAAATTAGTTTAAAATATTTTCATGTAATGTAAGTAGACTACCGCATGTGTTCAGTAATTACGATTAACAAACATAATTAGACAATATCAACAACAAGATTAAAATGCACTATTAATAAAGTAATCACCACGTCTCATCATTGTGTACATTTGTGAGTAATTAACCCTTTGAACACGGTTTTGTTCATTTGTTCATAGAAAATATCCATTTGCAGAGCGAGAGAAACCTATTTTATCAAGCCACCCAAAGTCTTATCTTGGCCTACAAATGAACATTTCCTAAGACCACTGCAGAGGACGTTTTTGGCCAGCAAATTTAACTAGTTTTTCAAGTGTTAATTTATAGGTACGTAAACTTGGACATTTGTATATAATTCAGCTATAATAAATCAGGGTTCCATATTACGATTTCTTGCTAAGATGCGGGCCACTGACTGGCTCAGTAAGCAAAGTATACTACAATTCTTTTAGAATGGTCTAAGAGGCGGGCCATGGCCGCATCTTAGCGAAAAATCGTAATATGTAACCCCGGATTACCCTTTTCATCGATGAATTCCTCATATCTCATTTTCAAGGCAATCATACGTGTAATCTGTTGAACATTTTGAAATTAATTTGACTGGAAGACGTAACTGCATAAATTAAATTTAAAACAGTTAACAGAGTAGTAATAGTAGTAGTAGTAGTAGTAGTAGTAGTAGTAGTAGTAGTAGTAGTAGTAGTAGTAGTAGTAGTAGTAGTAATAGTAGTAGTAGTAGTAGTAGTAGTAGTAGTAGTAGTAGTAGTAGTAGTAGTAGTAGTAGTAGTAGTAGTAGTAGTAGTAGTAGTTTAATAGGTCCTTTTAGACATTTTTTCTACTGGTAAGCATGCCAGTGTTTCTCATAGACATATTCTGGATCGCACAGATCGTTCAGTCACAAACATGGGAGGTCATATATAGTGGATGTAGATTAATATTGTGGAATTTAATTATTTGCACCTGCACGTATTAATACTAACACGCATGTCCACGGATTCTCGTCTTGTTATTATCAGCAGTCAAGTCTGTTAATAACTAGTTTGGGTGAGCCGTGCTAATGAGCTCATAAAATGACGAAACATGCAAAGTAGGCCTAGTGTCCGTAGCCAGCTATCTGTAAGCTGCTGCTGCTGTTGCTCCTGCTGTGCATGCGGAAAAACTGTTATCTTATGAGCAGGAGAGAAAGTTGAGTCACCTCAGTCTGGACATGAAAAGGCGTTTTAGCCTGCACGCTCTGAGAGAGTTAGCAGTCTTTTGGATTGAAAATAAATACACGTGTCTGGTCTAAATTCTGGGGTAATGGCTGATTCAGACAGCATAGCGTTTTACATAGGTCATTGCGGGCGATTTTTCATGTTTTTAACTATACTTTTGCTCGCAACAATATTATTTCCGTGATTTTCTTTTCAAAATTTTACCCGATTGTAGCCTCTTCATATTAGCAGACATCAAATGTGCAAGCAATCCCGTGGTCGACCGACCAGCGCGAGACTTACACCGTTTCTATTAACACTGTGAAAAACCGAATGTGTCGAATGTTTATCTAGTTGACATTCGACACATTCAGATATATCGGAAAGAAACATGTATTGCTAAAAATAATGGAGATAGAACTTTCTAATTTTTTGCATGTCGATATTTCTTTGGGAGCCCTATCAACCTGTCTGGTCTCAAATCTGGGGGTAATGGCAGATTCAGACAGTATGGCGCCAAAAACACGCTTGTGAACGGAATTCCATTAAGATTTACGATAATCAGACCTCCATTGCTAAAAATAATGGAGAGAGAACTTTCTAATTGTTTGCATGTCGATAGTTCTTTGGGAGCGCTATCGATCTGTTTGGTCTAAAACTTGGGTAATGGCCGGTTCAGACAACATAGCGCCAGAAATACGCCTGAGAATGGAATTCCATTAAGATTTACGGTAATCAGACCTCCATTGCTAAAAATAATGGAGATAGAACTTTCTAATTCTTTGCATGTCTGTAGTTCTGAGGGAGCGCTATCGACTTGTTTGGTCTAAAATCTGGGGTAAGAGCCAGTTCAGCCAGTATGGCGCCAAAAATACGCCAGTGAAAGGAATTCCATTAAGATTTACGATAATTAGACCAACATTGCTAAAAACAATGGAGATAGAACATTCTAGGTTTTTGCATGTCGATAGATCTTTGAGAGGCCTATCAAGCTATCCGGTCTAAAATCTAGGGTAATGGCCGATTCAGACAACATAGTCCCTTATATAGGCAATTGCGGGCAATTTTTCATGTTTTTCACTACTCTTTTGTACGCTACAATATTATTTCCATGATTTTTTTTTTTAATATGACTCGAATGTGGCCTATTCATATTACTAAACATCAGACGTCCAAGAAATCCAGTGGTCGACCGACCACCGCGAGACTTACACCGTTTCTATTACCACCGTGAAAAAAACGAATGTGTCGAATGTTTATCTAATTGACATTAGACACATTCGGATATATCGGAAAGAAACGTGTATTGCTAAAAATTATGGAGATAGAACTTTCTAATTTATTGCATGTCGATAGTTCTTTGGGAGCCCTATCAATCTATCTGGTCTAAAATCTGGGGTAATGGCCGGTTCAGACAGTATGGCGCCAGAAATACGCCTGTGAATGGAATTCCATTAAGATTTACGGTAATCAGACCTCCATTGCTAAAAATAATGGAGATAGAACTTTCTAGTTTTTTGCATGTCTGTAGTTCTTTTGGAGCGCTATCGATATGTTTGATCTAAAATCTGGGGTAATGGCCGGTTCAGACAGTATGGCGCCAGAAATACGCCTGTGAATGGAATTCCATTAGGATTTACGGTAATCAAACCGCCATTGCTAAAAATAATGGCGATAGAACTTTCTAATTTTTTTCATGTCGATAGTTCTTTGATAGCCCAAAGGATTGATATGTAAGAAGATCTGGAGTAATGGCCGATTCAGACAACATAGCGCCTTATATAGGCAATTGTGGGCGATTTTTCATGTTTTTCACTACTCTTTTGTTCGCTACAATATTATTTCCGGGAATTTTTTTTTTAAATATGGACCGAATGTAGCCTATTCATATTACTAATCATCAAATGTGCAAACAATCCCGTGGTCGAGCGACCAGCGCGAGACTTACACCGTTTTTATTACCACCGTGAAAAAACCGAATGTGTCGAATGTTTCGAATGTGAATAAGGAACTGTGTTCAAATCAGTTAAAATCTGCGGTTTATCTTCCGATATATCATGATTACTTATGTGAACGCAACCTATTCCCTTAAAATGTGACAGGTAGCGTTACCATCATCATTTTCTCTCACTCTCCGTCAGTTAGCGCTGTCTCACATATATATATATATATATATATATATATATATATATATATATATATATATATATATATATATATATATATATATATATATATATATATATATATATATATATATATATATATATATATAGATATATATATTAACCTACATAGTACAGGAATTAGTTGAACAGGCTTAGGTAATCTTGAAAAAAAATAAGGAAAATCCGAAAAACCTGGAACGTGCAGTCACAGGGATTCTATCGACTTTGTCGATAACAAAAGAGATTGTCGCATATGCTTCCGTAATATGGTTTACCTCAGCTGAAATTAGCGCGTAAATGTTCTATTCTTGATTTATGACATGAAAAAGCAGAATCGTAATGGCTTCTTTCTGAATAATATAGGCCTACAGTATAACTTCTGGTGTCAATTGATCCCAACTCAGGCAAATCGTGTGTGGGGCATAGCTAGACATGAACAGGGTATAGCTAAAACTGGCTTCCTGCATTAGATTGAAAGACGTTGATGCCTCGCATAGCAATGTCTTCCAATCCAATCATAGTCAAAATGATATAAATCTTAGGCAGAACATATCTTACATCCTGTTCAAAATTGTAGTAACTAACATGTGTGTAATTCTGCTTTAGAAACATGGTGATTTATTTATAATCTGTACCGTAATATGCCAAAGGCTTTTTCAGCCATGTTCATTGTTAAATTAGTTTTAAATTAGTCAACAGCTTACGGGTATAGTTAGCTTGATATTTAAACTCAAAGAATTCAAGTTTTAAAGTTTCAAATCCACTGCAATACACGTCATAATCTAATTACGTCAAGCATAGACTGACGTTACAACCAACTACTAATAAATGACAAGTCCTTCAGCAACTTTTAAAAGTCCGTCAGTTGTATGAATTGTATGTCTTTGCTATTTAATAAACATTCTATTGAATATTTTTAAACTAATATGACTGGCAGCAACTTGTATGAATTGTATGTCTTTGCTATTTAATAAACATTCTATTGAATATTTTTAAACTAATATGACTGGGAGCTGTTGCTGCCATAGCTGTATGGTAACCATGAAATTGCGATTCTGGGAATTCAGGATTTAAAGTAAATAAATCAAAACCAATATGCTCAAACCATGAATGGAGATTATCTAGAGATGGACAGGGAATAGCAATAAGTGGATTCATCCATTAAAAATTACCTAATATAAAGGGAGCTTACTCCGTTATTTATCGCCCAATATAGGATTAGCTATTTCTAAGGTTGATGCTACTTATAACATTTCTGTAAGATCTGTGTTCAAATAACATACGGTGGCGCAATAAAAATAGAATTGGCTCTCAGTCAGCCATTAGCACGCGCTAGCCTTCGTGATATTAACCCTGAATTCTCAAATTCACAATTAGAAAATAACGATACAGGGGAACCTGTTGAATATTTTGAGACTAATTTGATTGGAACATGTTGCTGCCATAGGCAGTCATAGGCAGCAACAGCCTTCATCCGAATGAGTTTCAAAATATTCAACTGAATAATTGTTTAATCGTAGTGAATATTTGGTACTCGTACTTTCTGGTTCAAAGAATTAAGTACGCTTGTAATCTAGAACTGAATTATGTACTCATCGGGAGACTCGGCATCTCCATAATCTAGTTACGTAGTGTTACATTTACAAAGATTTCCGTAAGGTACAATAAACAATACCTCTAGTTAATTATGGATGCTACCTCGTTGACCCTACGACCGTTTAGAGATATAAATGGAAGATGCATTCGTGGTGGGTGGGTGGGTGTATGGGGGGGGGGGGGGGGGGGGTGCGTAGTGAGAATGGTAACATGGAAATGCAAGAGCCCGAAAGACGAGAGCCCTACTTATAGAAGAGAGCTAATCTTTTCAACCTCAGTTGATCTTATGACACGTATTTCATAGTATGATTTGCGCCTACAGCTATGGAAATATCCGATCCGTCGCTCATGCATATGCCGTGAATTACGTCCCATGTAGGTTGGCGTCACAAACATAATGCCATATTTTATGTAACTCCGTCATGAAGCTCGACAAGTCTGCCAAGTGTGCGAACGGTTTCTCTTTGATAGATTTACAATTTAAAGAAATTCTGTTGAATATTTTAACACTGACTTAACGGGCGCTGGGTAACCACATCACCTAGATAAATTTGATCAATCGGTCTGGCGGGTGCATTAGCATGTGATGGTTTCATTCTGTTTAGATTGTTCCCGGGTGGGTTTTTTCATTGCTAAGTTGATTTGTGCCTCTAAGGCCCGCTTTCCATGTGGGCTTTTATGCTCGCGTGTTCTCGCACGCTTTTCTGCTCGCGGGTTTGTCTATTTCCATGCAGGCGAGTTTACCAGCGAATCCGGCTGTTTTCTTAGTGTAGGCAAGAGAATTTGAAGCTCTAGTTCTGCATATCTTTGATCAATTTTTGCTTTCCTACACACTACACTGTCATGTCGCAAAAGTGCAAAGGAGAGGTACTTGATGCTGAACTTTCAAAACAGGAGCAGTTAACTGATCTGGTAGAACAATATCTGCACCCAAAATCTGTGCACTCTTTTTTGGTTTGTCAACTGCATCAACTGCATCATACAAATGCGAGTTCCTTGTCTCTTGCACAAATAATACAAAAGAAAATGCAGGTTGCACGGCATCATTATTTTATTTGCATAACGTTCAAAGGCAATATTGCAAAATAACCTGCTTATAAGGCAACACGCATGCGCACAAGATCAACATACATAACAGGCGCGCGTGTCAGCGGCACGCACAAGCGCCCGTGGAAATGTATATATAGGAAATGCACTAGACCGACTTTTCTGCTAGCAGAAAAGCGAGCAGAAAAGTCGCGAACTGCGCGACTTGTTTTTAAGCGAGAGAATTTCAGCGCGCTGAAAAGCTCACATGGAAATGGTTCTATCTAAATGCACTGGATCGACTTTTCTGCTAGCAGAAAAGCGCGCATACAAGCTTACATGGAAAGCGGCACTTAGGCTATGCAATTCAGCGACTTTTGTTTTCAGGGATTCCGGTGTGAATGTGTGCCTTTAATTAGTAACAATGATAGTGTGGATGTGCGCCTTTAATGGAGGAGTCCAGCTTATCCATCAATAATATGGCGTAATAATCATCTACCTGATGTCTCGGATGATGTCATAATCAAATACATCATGAATGGCGTAGATAAGTTCGTCACGAACGCTTGTTTGATGACGGACTAAGCGTTGTTGTATGATTGTATGTCTTTACTATTTAATAAACACGTTGTTGAACATTTTGAAACTAATTTGGCAGGACGCTGTTGCTGCCATAGCCCTGTAATAGCACCTAGTCAAATTAGTTTCAGAATATTCAACAGCTTACCTGTATAGTTTTCTGGAAATTGATAGTCAGGGATCGATCCCAACATGGGCGAACTGTTGGTGGAGCTTAGCTAGAGAGGGGAGGGGCATAGCTAAGACTGGATTCCTACATTAGTATCAATGATAGTGCGGATGAAGGCGATGATAATGGTAATAACGGCGGTAATGTTAATGATTAATTATACAAACGATGGTGTTAGCTATGATAATGTTTAATCGTCATAGCATGTCAATTCCGTAAATTCATCATTCCCCATATGTCACTTTGTGACCTGTGTGTAAATAAATTGAATTGAATTGAATAGTAATATCCTGTAGCATACTGCCTTGCCAGTGCCTGCTCAACCCAGTTATTTTTCGCAGTGAAATAACTATTTCTGGCATCTGTCCCGTTGGTGCATTGAATGAGAACTGGTAACGACGACGACGACGACGACGACGACGACGACGACGACGATGACGACGACGACTATCAAAGTTGTACCAAAACTATAATGATAGTGTAAGATTGGTTACCTCCCATTGTTGTCGTTTTAGTCGCCACTAGCAACCAGTCTAAGCCAGTTTGTCGGTCTGTCTGTCGATCTGTCAATTCGATTGGTCGGTCTGTAAAAATTTTATATTTCTACCAAAGCTGCCTATGTCGCAATAGAGGAATACATTTCTAGTTATGCCCGCCCATTTCTATCTAAGCGCCGCCCATGCGCTGCCTGTTTTGGGATCATTCGAACCCCGAATGCCCAGAATTCCAATATCAATGTAATTATACAGATAAGCTTTTGAATATTTTGAAACTACTTTGAGTGGGTGCTGGTGCTGGTTATGTCTATTGTTTCAAAATTTTCAACAGAATGTTTATTAAATTGTAAATCTATCAGACACATACAATTCGTACACTTGATGGACTCTTCCAGATTCCTAACGGACTATTTCTATCAATTATGATTGTGACGTCAGCATACACATGGCGTAAGTGATTACGATGTCATGCACTACGCGCACCTTTTTATTGGTTGACTAGACATTACTCTCATTGAACGTCTTCTGAAAGCGTTCTATAAACTGGTAACTGGATACTCATAAACTGAAAATCGATGGGATAGAATTACAACGCATTTTACCATTCATTAACTTAACCATTGTCAATTAGCCTGTTTCATCATGAATATTCAGCAAATTGTCTTCAAAGGAGATAGGCACGAAAGCGTTTGAAGATCTTGAAACCAATTTGAATGAATAGGTCCGCAATCAGATAGATTAGCGACGCACAGGTTAATGGAGAAATCCAGCTTTGTCTATTTACATATTTCGCCCATCCTTTAAGCATTATAATTTGAACATTCTTAAACTCTGCTGTTTTGCCTGGTCCTGGAATGAGTAGCGACTGGGACGCATAAAAGTACTAAATAATGTAATCGACCAGGATCATCTTCTGTGCTCTGCGAACCAACGGCTTCGGCATCGACGTTGCCAAGATAACGCTTCTTACTGGTCCGATGTCGGGCAGATACCGTGATGATGCTTTCAGTATCGGCATGGCATGAGCCTAGCATCGGGCCAGCAAGCTGCATTATCAGGGCGGGCTCTGATTATCCTCTGCAGCGGTTTCGCTATGTGTGAGTCTTCCAGCTTTCTGATACCATTCAGTCTTTGGTCTCATAATGTTTATCAATAGTTATTCTATAAGCGGCAGCATTGTCGTAGTTAAATAGTGCTGTGCGCATGTACCTTCTAAACTAAGAGACCGTTACTATAATTATGTGTACCTTATTTCTCCGTTGAGATCCATTTGCGTTGACCGCTATCCTTATTATATTTTGATTAGATTTTTTTATATATACTAGGTTATTGTATTAATTTTGGGAAACTGTTGATTTCACAAGTACTCGTGGACATCTGGTGGTTGCATGTGGATGAAAATCGCAGCTTGATGCATCCGCAAAAACATTCAAATTCGCAGATAACGTACATGTTTAGGCATGTAAGAGATGCAAATTTCGCGCATACACATATGTTACCCGGGTGGCTATAAGCAATAGTTACTGCGAGCATGGAGGTCTTCTACTTCCTCTTCTTTTTCTTCTTCCTCTTCTTCATTGGTCTCTTCTTCTCCTTCTCCTTCTCTTCCTCCGCCTCCTCCTCTTCCTCATCCTCCTCCTCCTCTCCCTCTCCTGCTTCTCCCCTTCTCCTGCTCTCCCCTTCGCCTCCACCACCATCACAACCATTCTCGTCTCGCCTCCTTCCCCTCCTCCTCGCCTCCTGACCTTTTTCAAGAACACTATCTCACGTCGCTAGAAGCAAGGGTTAAAGTGAGCATGTTACAGAACCTTTTCCTTTCCTCGTTACAGACGTATCAATCATAAAACCTGCATGACAGTCTGGCATAGATAAATCGACCCGTTTCCTTCTCTAATTGGTTACATAGGTGGTATTCATGTTGATGATTCGTGCCTCAGTATGTTTTGTCTACCACAAATTGTAATCCCCGGATATCCTATATCAATTCCAGTTTTGCCTTACGGTCAACCGCCTGCATTAAAATGGGCTGAGTTTCACTGAGTCCTTTAACCTTTGCGAGTTTAGGGTCTCAATTTCACGATGGCTGTCCAGGATATGCGTTGAATATATTGAAAGTAATTTGACTGCCATAGGCAACAACAGCCCCAGTCAAATTAGTTTCAAAACATTCACCAAATTATTCCTTGCATCATAAGTAATTTGTCACATTGTGTCTGTAATGATGAAATGGTTAATGTGCCCTATTATTGCTGTATTCGTTGTGGAATAATCAGCGTGATTGTCGTAAACTTGTGTGGAATTATCATCCAAAGCGTCTCATGTTTCAGCGTTTATTGATGTTTTGTTTCAAATTTCCGTTGATTTGTCGTATGCAGAATCTGATATTAATTCATATCGCAAGCTTTCAATTGTTACTACCTTTTCTTAGATTTAAATGTGCTTCCGTCCGCGCGCGGGCGCGTGTGTTTGTATACGTACGTTCATGCGCGTGAGCTTGTACTTCCGCGTGTACGTGTGTGTGTGTGTGTGTGGTTGTACGTACACGTGTGTTCATACACATGTCAGCGAGTACAGCGCCGTGAACAGTTTCCTGTTAAATTAGTTTTAAAAATATCTAATAAATGCTTTTTAATTAAAGTAAGTAATTTGTCGTTTCAGGCTAGTTTCAGGCTATCGTGTTGAAGGGATTTGCTCTTTCGCTTATGAATTATCAATCTAGTTTATTTTAACAAATATCACTTTCCTATAATAATTTTTTAAAAGTAAAAGATCTTATTTGTAGGGTCAACAACGGCGTTGTCCACGGCAACGCGATTTCCATTAAAATGTCACATCGCCTGTCATTCGCACGCAGCAGGGCAATTATAGTTAATCCGACAATAATCCAAAATTATCCCGGGGTGTTTTACCCATTAACTCTCGAATTGCATGTGTCGCAATTTGAAGACAACTATACAGGAAAGTTGTTGAATATTTTGTAACTAATTTGACTGGGAGCTGTTGCTGTCATTGGCAGCAACAGCCCCAGTCAAATTAGTTTCAAAATTTTCAACATAATATTTCCTACATAATATAGAATTTGGTATTTCGTGGCTGTATGGTGTCAGTAACACAGACAGATACATTAGCTTGGATACGACAGGAGATAAAATTTCTGATAATTTCCGGCTTATTATAAAAACCGAACAATAGAATCTTCCGTCTAACCCTGTGCGTAGCTATTGTACCTGACCTCGTGAAGGGGAGCTTCATGAATCTGGGCTAGTATTGCTCGTTTGTCAGCAGTTCTATGACATAGGCAGCAACAGCACTCAGTCAAATTACTTTCAAAATATTCAACAGCATACCTGTATAGTTTTCTGGAAATTAATTGTCAGGGATTTCAGGGATCGATCAATCCCAATGCAGTCGAAGTGTGGGTGGAGCTTAAAGGGATATTCCACTGGGCGATTTTATGCATCTGACGTAAAGTACTAATTTTCCGCATTAATTTGAGACCAAGAGTACAATTTTATGCCAACAAATAAAAAAGATATCCTCAATTTAAATTGCTAAAGTAACCAGTAGATAGAGGCGCCATTTTGGACAAGCAGCTGACGTCACCGACACACCCGCTCTGTTTGCCCGATCGAGGATATCCGTAACCAGGGGAGGTAAATCTTGCATCTCGCGGATAATTAGCGTACTGCCTAAACAACTGACACTTTGCCACAGTGTTTGGAGGAAATTAAAGTGCAATTAGTGTCCCGATGATCGCGCCAGTCATTGTAGTGCTAAATTGTCAAAAATGGTTTTCTTATGGGCAATTTCTATCTTTATAAACATTGAAGGGTTATGCCAGGAGCGTGTTTGCAATCAACCAGCTACAACAAATTCTTGACAAATATGTTAGTTGAATAAATGTTGAATGTAATTTCTTTGAAAGCTGTTGCTATTGCAACTTCTGCTTCCAGTCAAATTCCAGTTTCAAAATATTCAACAGGCAGTAAATATGGGTCAACATTTAAAAATTTGGGATCAATTAGTTAACCCTTTCAAGGAAAGAAAAGCAGAAAGCTTAAAATTTACCCTGCATAGTCCTATTGTGTGAAACTAATTAGTTTGGAAGCTACTGCAACATAATTCCAGGAAAATTTAATTCAGAATATTCAACACTCAGCATAGTTTTTTTTAAATTGGGAGTAAACGTTGTAAATGATTAATAACGCTGGATTTCAATAGTGTGAAAGCACTAAACTACTAATTATGTCTAGCGTACACTTGTCATTATTTACTAGCTGTCACCTACTATCGTCTACGAAGTAAGCCGCTAAGTGGTTACCTATAATTGACCGACCGGGCATTCAGCGACATCGTTTCATCTTGGTTTGCAAATCCCGTTTTACAATTGATGCAAGCAAATACGACGTTAATTGTCGAGTTTGATTCTGTTATATTAAAATTAAGTACCGCGCCTTTTGTTTTGAAATGCATGACACATTATTTTACAATTATACAGACTATATGTTCTAAACTTGTGTCATCCAAATTCAAATGTGGATGATATCCATCCAGTGCCGATGTTATGAAGCCATCTTTCAGTTAGCCCCTTTTCATACGGATGCTTCTGTGGATCCGGTATCTGAAAATGTGAATTTCCGTACCCTTTCCATGATCGTTTCTATTACTGCAAGCCCATGCTTGACATGCGGACATGATGCGATTTAACCATTTCACGCCAGCACTGGCCTCTGCAATCGCCAAGTTGAGGACGCAGGTCAAAAGACGGCTTTTTTGAGAATTTACAACTAAAACGACTGTCTCAGTAACCGAACCAGCCATTACAGTGGTAAATTTTCAAAAATAGTCTTCGCTTGGCCTGCAAATGGCTATTCAATAAGGAAATATTCTGATTTTCCTGATAGAATTTTGTCATTAAAGGGTTAATTAATATTCGGCCTTCATAGCACGAAGTAAACAGGTAAATCTAAATGCGCTGGCGATATTTTGCTGGTGTGTCGTTGACGTCATAATCTCGCGGTTTCTCGCTCTCGTTGCGAGAAAATGGATGCGCCCAGGAGTCACGTTTTCGAGCGTTTTGGGCATATTCATTTTATTATTTCTCGGCAATGGAACAGTGTATTTTATATTTTTTTGCGGCAACTATTTCGGATTATAGTATATTTTTAGTTGACTTATTCCCGATCTTCACTGGAATTTCCCTTTAACTAGAGATAGGCGGGAGTAACTAAAACTAGATTCCTCCATTGCAGTGCAACATGAAACATTGCTTTCGACTACTTCAAAGAGAGGAAAGACAGTAGTCAGTATGTGGTACCATACCGTCCCCTGATTAATTGGCAACGTTGCAAAACATGGATTTCTGGAATCAGACGAATGCAATGTCTGCCGGAGAGGTCATGCTATAGGTGTTTCTATTCACTCATGCCACCAAAGGCCGGTGTGGGTATTGCGGTTGGTACCGTATGTCTGCGTGCGCATGCGTGCCTGGGCGTGCTGAGTGTGTGAGAGCGTGGCGTGCGTGTGCGCGTACGATCAGAGGTATACCCCTGGAAGCGGATGAGATAAAAACACCAAATTTGGCAAATACATTGATATTATGGGTGGCTATACAAATTTTTGTAAAAAAAATCAAGGCCACATGGTCACTTAGTACATAACTGGATACACATTTTCGCCAATAACTCTGCAATGGAATGAGGTTGAATCATTAAATCAGTACCATACATTCATATTGGGGTAGGCTAGAAGATAAGAATTGTTTCAGGTCCAAGGTTCAAATGTTTAGGTCACGGGGTCACTAAGTGAATCCCGAAATACACATTTATAGCCATAAATCGGGAACACAAGTAGGTAGAATCCACAAATTTGGCACATCCTTTCATATTATAGGTGGCTAGATGTTCTCTGAGTTTCAGAACAAAGCATCACATATCTAGGTCACGGGGTCACAAAGTTCATACTGGAATACACATTTTTGGCCATAGCTCTGGAATGTAAGAAGGTATAATCACCAGATTTAACACACCGATTCATATTGCGACAGCTTATGAGTTCTTTGAGTTTGAACCCAACAGATCAACTATCTAGGTCATAGGCGTCACTAAGTGGCATATAGCCGGTCATATAAGCTCAGTTATATTCGCGCTAAGCTGATTAGCAACAGCGTCCTACAGGTAAAATACTGTCTAGTTTTAAAACAATTTAACTGAAAGCCGTTGTTTCCAGAGACATGGTTGACATTCAGTCACACGAATATCAAAATATTCAGTAGGCATCATATTGTGACCTTGGAAACAGGCAGTGTACTTGAAATCATTTTGAACGAAGCATGTTGCTTCCACCACAAAAAATGACTCAAATATAACGTTGTCAAAAGAATCAATGGTGATTTAGCAGTAGCGAGCTGAGTTAATCGCTCTACACCGGCGCCTATAGAGAATACTTTTCATTCCGCTCACAAAACTATATTCAGACGTGCATGAATATGTATGGTTATGCTGTATACCTGCACACACAGTTGACACGTGGAGTAGTAGGAAACTTGGTCACTAATTGGCTTCTAGTTAGGCAGCTCCTAGATTTAGTACACGCTTTTGCGCAAATAATCCCGATTCATTTCCGTTTTTGCCGATGGTAGTTTATTTAATATTGTATGAGAGTACCAACACATACCATTTGTTATCTCCCTTTTTCGTTGCTTTTAATAGTCTGACACGTTGCAAGAATTGTATGGCTTCACGATTTAATCAAAATTCTGTAGAATATTTTGTAACTAATTTGCCTGGGTGCTGTTGCTGCCATGCTGCCATGTTGCCCTAGGCAGCAACACCACCCAGTCAAATTAGTTTCAAAATATTTTACGGCTTACCTGTATAGTTTTCTGGAAGTAGATAGTCAGCGAGTTCGGGGATCGATCGATTCCAACCCGAGCGAGACGTGGGAGGAGCTTAACTAGGGATGACCGTCCATTATGCGAACCAAAGTTGCATCAGCCACTATATCCGTGGAGGCTGTGATCGATGATTTATTACATATTGTAATCCTAACGTAAATCGCTGCCTGCCCAAATCGAATTTCACTCTTACTCAGTGGGGTTAATTTCAAAGCTTAAATTAGTTATATAATTTGTGGAATAATGGACGGAGGGGAAAATCGTTATTTGAGTTGCCAGGAAGCACTTAAAATCAGGAGTGGTATTCGATTAGAAACAAATGTTTAGGATTTCTGTAATTTCTTTTCAACCCTTTCAACCCTCAAACCATACACTATCCATTCCGAACAATTTGAGACCCAAATTGTTGACTATTTTGAACACTAATTCAACGGCCAACTGTTGCTAATTCCACTGAACACTCTGGCCGATTCAACTGAAAGCTGTTGCTTCCAAAGAGTGTATTATCTTTCAGCGAAATTAACTTTAAAATGTCAATCAGTTTACACTTTTAGTTGCTATGGAAATGGGATATTGGAATTTTAGACTCGGATACATTCAATGTAATAGATGTATAATTCGAGTGGATGAAGAAGCATATGCTATCCTGCCATAGCGCCGGTGTGGTTGGCTTAGTAGTCTTGATGATAGTTATGTAGTGACCAATATACAAATTGCGTCGTTCACCCGTGACTCTGCACTGTTTACCAAATGATGCAGGACCAATATAAATCTGGATATTGTCGCACACATTGGTCAACGGCAGAGGACTTATATCAAATCTGATATTTGCGCCAATATTCAAATGATATCGACGTAGGGATCAATATGCACATGATCTTGGTGTAAGGACCAATAACCAAATGATATTGCTACAAGGACAAATATATAAATGCTATTGGTGTAATGACCAATATCCCAATGATGTTAGCGCAAGAACCAATACCGGCACTGAAATGGCCTTAAGAGGAATTAGTTAACAGCAATATTTATCACGTCTATCAACATTTCAATCATTCACGAGGCTTCAAGATATGCATAGAACGCTTCCAAATTCCAATGGTTTCTAAATCGTACTCGACCAGTGGAATCTGCTTGCCTCCATATATGTTTAATATATTAACCGTCTGGCTACTGAGTGTTTGCAGACGACATATTCCAAGGGTTATATCTCTTGACCTGATAAATATTTTGAAAACAATCTGACCGAAAGTTTTTGGTGGCTAAGAACCAACAACTTTCAGTCAAATTGTTTTCAAAATAGTCAGTAAGTCAAGAGTTTTTACTCATTGAAGTAATTGCCCAGTGGCTTGCAGCAGATAGTTTCTTCAGTTACCATCACCACTTGTTCATGGACCACCAAAGTAATTTCCTATGGAATCTTACTTTATCATGATACCGATAGTCTTTGATGACGCTTTGTTGGTGTGCCAATCGAGGGATCCAAGCTGTCACTCAAGTATCTGACGTCAGATTCATATACATAACATGTTAGCTGGCGTCCCAATCACAATTACATGGCTCCGTCGCGAAAGTCGAAAAATTAATAACAAAATAAAAGAAACGTACGTTTTTGATGAATTTACAATTTAGTCCTGATTATTTTGAAGAAAGAAATTTGGTTTGGAGCTCGTGTTGTCTGAGATAGGTAGCAACAGAAACCGTCAAATTATTTTCAAAATATTTAACAGCTTCTAACGTAAACCTATTTCATGATCAGGGCGTCGTCACTATCTTTTCAAATATGTATGTAATGAGTGGTAAACACAGCAAAGCAAAGTGGCCAGATTTTAGGCAGCAGGCACAATCGACCTTTCCAAGCTTATCCATCGATCATATGACGCCATATGACGTCATATGACGTCATAACCAACTAAGTGACGTGTATGCTTACGTCATAATCATTACGTCATAAATGATTATATTAGGGCCGCCTTTAACTCTTAGTAGTCAGACACGTTGTACGAATTATGTCTCTACTATTTAATAAACATGCTGTTGAATATTTTGAAAATAATTGGGCTGGACGCTGTTGCTGCCATAGGCAGCAACAGCGCCCAGTCAAATTAGTTCCAAAATATTAAATAGCTTACTTGTATAGTTGTTTTTTTAATTGATAGTCATAGAGTTCAGAGATCAGTCGATCCCATGGGATCGGTCGATCCCAACACGAGCGAGTTGTGGGTGGAGCTTAGCTAGAGATGGGCGGGGAATAGCCAAAATGGAAAGGTCCATTGGTGGGATTTATTACGTTTGGTGACCTAGTTATTGAACTGATTTGCACACAGCATATAAGAAATGCTCAATGATCATAAAAGCGACATATTGAGCAGCCATTTGTCCACTATGTCCCATAACAATTTCTATCATCGGCCTCGCTGCGGGTCAAAGCATACAAAAACATGTCCATGTTTGACAAACTAAGAGTTTTCCAAACCATTTCCGTTACCAAACCATATTCGATCAGTGATGCCCGCTGTAACCAAAGATTAAGCTGAATACCGTATTGCTAGCGGTGAGTCGCAATGGTTCGTAAGTGGTAGGTAGGCATTGAGTCGGTTCAATATGGCGTTGGAGCTGTCAAATTAGTTTCAATATTTTCAACACAGTATTTCCTACATAATATGGAATTTGGTGTTTCTTGGCTGTAAGTGTTAAAGGCTTTTAACACAGACAGATACATTAGCTGCGATATGATGAGGCGAAAAGTTTCTGTTTTGGAAACAATGTTTCTGAAAACGGCTGCTATTACCTTTGAGCTTTTGACGCCAAACATTGACACACGTTTTTCTGGACCCATGGACAAATATTTACTCGAGTTTGGAGAAGATCCCGTTTTTGCTTTTGATTCAAAATTTGCTATACGTGGAGAACCCCACGGGCAAGTTTCTGTGGAAGATTGACCAAGATAGAGTTATTGACACAGATCAGAAGGAGGAAGAGGGGAGGAGGAGGATGTGAGGAAGAGGGTAGGTGGTGGTGGTGTTGGAGGAGGAGAAGGAGGAGGAGGCGAGAAGGAAGAGATGAAGAAGGAATAGAAGAAGAAGAAAAAGAAGAAGAGGAAGAAGAAGAAGAAGAGGTATACGTACACCATGTTCGCTTTAACCATTGTTCCTAGCGATGTGGGATAGTGTTCTTGAAAAAGGTCAGGGAGATGAGGAGATTGAGAAGGAGGGGGAGAGGGAGGCGGGAGGGATGGTGGTTGAGATGGTAGTGGAGGAGAAGAGGGGAAGGAGAAGGAGGAGGAGGTGGAGGAGGAGGAGGAGGAGGAGGCGGAGGAGGAGGAAGACGAGGAGGAGAAGAAGAAGAAGAAGAACAAGACTTTTCATATACTTTATTATACTCATTCCACTTGACAAAAAACTTTAAAATATCATACGATTACATAAAAACAAAAAAACTCAATACAGTGTATGAATATAAAACATGAGCATATCAAAATGTATCACAAACTTCAAGATATTAGCAAAAATAAGCAACGTATAAAACCTTGAAAGATAACAATTTATAAAAGCCCATTAAAAACAAGATTATCATTTTCAATCGTGCACAAAAAACTGTCAAACGCCCAAAAGTGTTCGAAAACATCCAGGGCCCCCTTGTTTCGATAAAACTGAAATTTATTTGAATTCCTGAGTGCAATCTCGAGAGACATTCTCGGAGTGGATCAGTTCATGTATTGCCATCCAAAGGATGTTGTCTGCTAAAATAGATAGACATTTTACAGTTGGATAAAAGCCAATTAGACAAACTGTGTCTAATTTTTCGTTTCGATTTGGCTGAACATTGGGGACAGGGAAAACCTCTCACATAGTCAGCCATGTCAAAGACCTCGGTCTCCAATAAACACAACACGGATCTTTTTACAGCTAAAAGTAATGGCTGAATACGTGAGCACGTTAAAACATATGAGTAATGTCCTCCTGTTCACCACAGTGAGGGCAGTGATCATTAGGACGATAACTTGCTTTGTAAAGAAATATTACCGTTCCCAATGGTCCATGTAGAATTTTCCATCACCATCAAAGCGTGTACATGGAAATTCGTAAAAAACAACGACAATTAGTCACATTTTAACAATGACATTCTATACAATTCTTTCGGGCAGTTAGATGGAAATGATACAGTACATTTAAAAAGGTCATTAGTAAACGAAAGGTTAATTTGATGCAGGGAACAAGGCACATTATCTGGACGATTAATCTTGTGACGCACGTCCAATGGCAAACCTTTCCATAACGTTATAAGGTTATTATCTAGTAACCGCTTAGAATGATTGGGCAATTTATTTGGCAAAACATCAACAGACACTTTCTGGTGACAATCAACAATATCAGCTACTGTAGTGATATTGGCCCTTTATAAAATCTTTTAAATGAATGGTTAGCCCAGTTCGGTGGTTTTTAATCATTCCATTTAGAAACAGTGGCTCGTGGAGAATATCCGCTGTACAAGAAGGCAATGAGTCTCGGGAGACAGTAAAAGAAAACCAGGATGTTAACAATTTTTTATAAAAAGATGCTACATTTCCAAGAGTACCTGTATCAAGGTCAATATAAAACAGCTGATCATCATAATTGAACTCATGCGCTCGCTTTAGAAACCAGCTAGTAAACTTAAAACAAGGATGCGATTGACGAAAATACAGAAAATATTGTGCATAGCAAATACGAAAAGATGTAATTCTAGAATTCAGATGCACCAATCCCTGTTCACCGTCTTCTAACGATAGCGATAATAATTCTTTTGGTAGCCAATGCTTTCCAATCCATGCAAAATTAATTAAATGTCTCTGGATTGAATTTACAAGATCTACTGGTGGATCAATTACAGCAAATTTATGCCATAATTTAGATGCAGTGAGAAGATCTGTAACAATAATACGGCCTCTTAAGGAAAGGGCTCGAGATATATTGTGCTATTTAGCAAGTTTAGTAATTACATCCGATTCCATGTTTATCCAATTTTGATTGAAATATTCAGCTGAATTTCCGATGAAGATCCCAAGAATTTTTAGCCTTTTGTTATTCCACTTGATTCCCAACGGCTCGTCTGTACGATTCTTCCATATGCCCGCCCATGGCCCTTCAGATTTCTCTAAATTAATCTTTGCATTAGATGACGCTGAATATATAGCCACCCAATTTTGTAGATTGACAAAATCTTGATTAGATGTAGCGAATGCGGTGACATCATCGGCGTAAGCGGAGACTATCCCCTTTTCATTGGTGGTATCGGGCAAGGTTACTCCCTTTAATCCTAGATTTGAACGGAGTTTGTTTAATAACGGCTCTATGCAAATAGTTTACAACGCACCTGATAGGGAACAACCTTGCCTAATACCACGTCTGAAGGGAAAAAGAGCCGACAATGAGTTGTTTATTTTAACTAGACTGTATACATCTGTATACAACGTTCTGATACATTTTGAAAAATATTCACCAAATCCAAAAGCTGAAAGAGCATCAAATAAATAATGGTGGCTTACGCGATCGAATGCCTTTTCTTGATCTAAGGAGACAACACCAAGTGGTAGCGAAAGACAATTAGAATATTCAACAACATCTATTATTAATCTAATGTTATTTGCGATTTTTCGTCTTGGTATACAGTAACTTTGGTCTGCATGAATAATGTCCGGTAAAACAGTTTTCATGCGGTTGTATAAAACCTTTGAAAGAATTTTTAAATCGACGCACGGGTCTCCAGTTTTTCAATAGGCTATGATCGCCTTTCTTAGGCAACAACGTGATCACAGCCCTTTTACATGACGTAGGCATTCTCATTTCCCGAATTGATTGATTAAAAACAGCAAGAAAATCATTAGCGATATTGTCCCAAAAGGTTTTATAAAATTCAGAAAGCAATCCATCTATGCCATGTGCCTTATTATTATTTAGTTTGTAAATTGCTGCGGATAATTCAGACGAACTAATGGGTTTCTCTAGATCATTCTTTGAACATTCACTAAGTTGTGGAAGATCCGATAATAATACATTTTCAGATTGCTTATAAATTCCAGTATTATTATACAAATCTCCATAAGATTCAGAAGCATATTTCAATATATCAGAATCCTCGTTTACAATTGTCCCATCAGGCAATGTTAAATGAGAAAAAGTTTTATTTTGGCTGGTTTGTTTTCAAGATCGAAAAAGTATTTTGTTGGGCTGTCCGAGTCGTTAACATGTTGGCAGCGTGGCCTCACCCACGCACCCCTCGTTTGCTGCTTCAAAAGAGTTGCAAAATGTTTTTCCTTTTCTTTTAGTTTTTCACGTAATTCGCCATTCATTGGGACCTGATTGAACAATTGTTCTATCTCAGTTTGCAAGCACAAGCGTTGTTCTTTTAAAATATCCGCGCGGTCGCGCGAAAAACATTGAGATAATGTACAAATGTGTTTCTTTCCCATATCACACCAATTCTGGATGCTCTCAAAGGGAGGAGCTCTTTCCCGCCATTTCCCCCAAAAATTAACAATTAGATTACAATATTCTTCCTCATTTAACAAATCAGTATTCAAGCACCAGTAAGCACTTTTACTCTTAGGTGCTTTGAATTGAACTGAGAAACAACCAATAGAGTGGTCAGAATCGCTGCATGGTACAGTTGTAGATGATCGTAAGAACTGCTTAAAAATGGTAGAAATATAAAATCTATCGAGGCGAGAGGAAACACCGTCTGATCGGGTCCACGTAAAAGTCCTTGCCGTGGGGTGTAAAAATCTAAACACATCTACAAGATTGCGGCGATTAATTAGTGCTTCTAGCGTGCGTGCAGCAATTGGGTGTGGCTCGGCAGCAGAGGTCCTATCGATTTGATGATCGATTGTACAATTAAAACCACCTCCGATAATTATTGGGTAAATCTCTGTTAACGTAGATAGGTGAATATTCAGGAGATCAATACATTTTACTTTTTCACATGAATCAGTCGGATTATATATATCTATATATATATATATATATATATATATATATATATATATATATATATATATATATATATATATATATATATATATATATATATATATATATATATATATATATATATATATATATATATATATATATATATATATATATATATATATATATATATATATATATATATATATATATATATATATATATATATATACTTATCATTTATTTTAGCAGTAACATGTAAAATTCTACCGGGGACAACATTAAAAGTATTAATAATATGAACATTAAGTTTGGGTTTAAAAAATATTACCACACCAGCTGCACTATTGCTAAAATGTGAAAACACCATTTCTCCCCTCCATATTAAACGCCACGTAGGTTCATCTGAGATACTTGTATGCCTATCTTGAACATATGCGACATCAGCATTTATTTCTGATCGTAGTTGATTAAAAAGTCTAAAACGTTTAAAAGAGTCACGACAACCTCTCGTGTTAATGGTTGCAAATGAGAGTACTGCCATAATCAGGATGAATAGAAATACTAATGTAGTGATGTAATACATAACTAGTTATTAGATAAAACAGACAAAATCAGTTTGACAATAAGTAGGTTATCAGTAAACGTATTAATTTCTGAGACTGTGATGTAACTTTGTTACGCTCTTACTCACCCGTAACCTAAATGCAGAGTCAATATTGTGTTGTTTTTTCAATCGACACATCTGATGCATCTGATGCATAAGTAACTTCAGGTTCGTTTGAAACTCTTTACAACGCTCAACAACCTTTTTACTATATTTTATACTTTCTACGAATATTTTCACATCGTAAAGAGAATAGGTTATGCCCCTTGATTCTTGAAAATCAGTCATGTCCGAGATTTCAGACACAACTGACATACTGTCCGCATCTGAGCTGTCATCATCACGGTCATCAGGAAGGATCAGGTCCTGCGAGATGGGTGGTAATTCTGGATCTGCTATTGTGACGTCATTAAATGGGTCATGACCGGGTTCGAATGGTACAACTGAGTTTTCGGCTCTAAGATCGCGATATTATTGTCTATGGCACAGATAATCTCCTGCGTGAAAATGGGAGCAGGTTCATTGATTGACATTTGTTCACTAGATTGTTCCTCTGCAGTAGCAACGATAGCATTACGTTCTGTGGGAGACGTATTCTCAGTCATGTCTTGTACGCTATTGGGAACACCAGCGTCAGATGTAGACAAACTGGTTCCAGGACGTCACGAAGTGGGCATGTACGTTTGAAATGTCCTTTTTCGTGACACCGAAAGCATACTATTTCATCAGTACTTATGAAAACACGATGCGTTTTTTCAGCGAAAGCAATGTCTATATAGTCTGGATCGACAGGTTTGTCAATCAAAATCTGGACTTGGCGACGAAAACTCTTAACATGCCTCAGTTCAGGCGACTTACAACCCAGTGGACTTGCCCTGGCACTCCCAAACACTTTCCCGTATGTCTCTAATGAGCACTTAATCACGAAGTTCGATATGTATTGAGGGACGTTCGAAATTATGAATTTTGCTGGTTCGTTTTCAAGGGAGTACACGTTGTGAAACGCACCGCCAACTTGTACGCCTTCAACACATAGCTTTGTTACATCGTTGTCAGATTTTAGATATATCATAATAGATTTTCATCCACATGCAACCACCAGATGTCCACGAGTACTTGTGAAATCAACAGTTTCACAACCTTAGTAAAATACATTAGTATATATAAAAATCTTATGATAGTGTAATAAGGATAGCGGTCAATGCGAACAGATCTCAGCGCAGAAATGGGATATAAATAAGTACAATGACGGTTTCTTAGTTTAGAAGGTACACGCAGCACTATTAAATTACGACAATGCTGCCGGTTATACAATAACTATTGATAAACATTATAATAACAAACACTAAATAGTATCAGAAAGCTGGAAAACTCAAAAATAGCGAAACCGCTGCAGAGGATATTCAGAGACCACCCTCTGACAACGCAGCTTGCTGGCCTGATGCTAGGCCAATGGTATTGGTCCAGCATCGGCCCAGTAAGCCGCGTTATCTGGGCAACATTGATATCGAAGCTGTCGGTTCTCAGAGCACAGAAGATGCTCCTGTATCGATCACATTATTTAGTTCTTTTATGCGGGCACCAAGTCGCTACTCATTCCATGACCATGCAACGCAACATAGTTCGAGAATGTTCAAATTATAATGCTGAAAGGATGGGCGAAATATCTTCTTTCAAGATTTCTTACAAATTTCGATGAGAAGGTTTCAATTAGAGATAGACTTGTATTTCAATTCATCTTCTCCGATGGTCCTCGGATGGAATACCACAATACTTCACCGCTTTGCCTCTCATCAAAGGTCTCCATCAAAAGCATCTATTGGCAGCAGCGACACAACACGCCGTGGTACAGAGCATATATGCAGTGGGAATTAGTCCATTATTATTAGCGGTCATGCACGCGTCTACTGACTATCATAGCCGACGGGATACACGCGCTTACCAGAATTAAGTGCATAACATAAATAAAAATATGAGATGGATATTCATCTTAGAAAAATTGTTGTTATCATTTAGAGTACTTGTTGATTTTTCTAATTTTAGGCAATAATCCTACTGTATTTTAATCAGATTAGACTTTAATTGCTCGGCTAATATCTCTATTGAATTGAAGTGTATTGCACTTGTATATATGGAGTGGTAGTTAGAGAGATATGACACATGGACTATAGGCGGACATGGTGAAAAATACGTTGGTGGTAGAGTTATCCACAGAAGTGGCTCTAAGAATTAATGCTAGCCGTCTATAAACATGTTTATGTGAGGAACGTGCCCAAATGTCATGGGTATAGACATAAGAAGTAGTGTTTTAGCTCAATTTATACTAAAGATATGATGTACTTGAATCTGAATGCTAGACTCTGAAAACCATAGACCCCTATTTTCCGACCATAGAAAACGATGTTCCACCAAAGATATAAATAACTTTCAAAGCAATCTATGAATGATTACTATTGCAATGTGTCATGGCTTTGGCCATTTTTGGTCTGTGATTGGCTGGACGTTACCACATATGTTTGGAGAAGATCGCTCCAATAGAACCAGCGTTATTAAAAATATCAGAAGTTGAAGAAGAAGAAGAAGAAGAAGAAGAAGAAAAAGAATAAGATGAAGAAGACGAAGCAGAAGAAGCACTCTATGCTCGCATTAACCCTTGCGTCTAGCGACGTGGGTAAAAATTCTACTGGTCGTTATTATATTAGATGAATCCAGTTTATCAATTAATCATATGACGTCATAATCAACAACGTTACGTGTAGGCCACGTCATAATTAATTACGTCATAAATGGTGCGATTTAGTCCATCATAAACGCTTAATAGTCCGTCAAGTTGTCCGAATTGTATGTCTTTACTATGTAATAAACATTCTGTTGAATATTTTGAAACTAATTTGACTGGGCGGTGTTGGTGCCATATTCAACAGCTTACCTGTATAGTTTTATGAAAATTGAGATTCCGGGAGTACGGGAATCGTTTGATTCCAACACAAGCAAAGCGTGGGCGGAGTTTAGCCCGGAATGGGTGGGGCATAGTTAAAACTGGATTCCTCCATTAACCTGTGTATCGCTGCTCTATCTGATTGCGGACCTATTCATTCAAATTGCTTTCAGGATCGTCAAACGCGTTCTTGCCCTCCATCGCCTTTGATGACAATTCACCGAATATACATAATGAAACAGGTTAATGGACAATGGTTAAGTTAATGAATGGTAAAATGTATTGTAATTTTATCTCAGCGATTCTCAATTTATGAGAATCCATTCTCCGGTTTATCGACCACCATTAGAAGACGTTCAATGAGAGTAATGGCTAGTCAAACAATAAAAGAGTTTGGGTAATGAATGGCGATCAATGGATGAATCTGATCTGTTGATCAAGTATATGACGTCATCATTAATTACGTCGCGTTAATGGTGACGTCACAACCATAATTGATAGAAATACTTCGTCATGAAGCTGGAATAGTCCGCCAAGTGAACGAATTGTATGTCTTTCATGGATTTACTATTTAATAAACAGTCTCTTAAAAACTTTGAAACTAATATGACTGGGCGATGCTGCTGCGAAAGTTTGACAGCCCGACCAACAAACTAACAGATCGACTTAGACTGGTTGCGATAGCGACTAAAACGACAACAATGTGAGATAACCAGTCAATTCTTACGCCATCGTCATAATTTCGTCATAACTTTGATCATAGCCTTCGTCGTCGTAGTCGTTGTCGTTACCAGTTTTTATTCAATGCGCCAATATTGGGGGCAGATATGTGAAAAAGATGTTCCATTCTGGCAGAAAGCATCAAATTTGGCATATAGGTGGTTTAAGGTATCCTGATCATAATTAGATGCGCTGCCACGTGATTCTACCAAGGGAACCCATTCAAAATGGCGGATTCAAAATGACCGCCTTCCCAGCGGAAAATTCGCATTACTCAAACTCTAGACGGAGTAGAGAGATGTGATTAATGTCAAATTAGGGGTTTCATGGGTCAATCGTTATAATTCTACGAAAATACTCTAAATACGTAAATATCAATCCTTCCATAGCGACCACCTGTGTTTGATGTCAAAAGACGGTGGCTCTTTAAGATGTGTTATCTAAAAGATCCATCTCTTGGGAACAAAAGCAATATAGCATCTAGAAATAGTTTAAATTACTTGATTTCTTAATATAGAACCAAGTAATGGTCGTTATGGATACGTTCAATTATCCTATTAGAGTATGCAAGGCTATACACGATGCTGTTGATTGTTGAATCGTGATTCACGCACTGTGCACCGCATGAGCACAACTGTGTACAAGGTAAGTTGGATTTATAGCATTTGCAACAGATCAGCCACATGGATGCTGAGCCATCGTGCATAGTGTACATGATCCAGGGTAAACATCCACAGGATAATCTTGCCCAATGTCTCTACATACAACGGGAAATTGGCCTCTCGCTGAGCTCTCATGAATTGAAGAAACAGCAGCTCTAATTTCAAGACTGAATTCCAGTACTTAAACTGTGAGTGGTCTGTTTCCTTCTGCTGACACCAGTATTCGAATGGCAGTGTGTCCTCTGAGGCAGCATATGCACGTTTCTGAATATACATAGAGAGCAGCTGATGTCACCTGGTCATCACAGCCACGCCACCCATCCACTGTTGCTTAGCCAGTCTCCCAACACATTGAGTAGCGCCATCTCAATCTGAAGTCCACCCATCATCACCACATACTTATCCTCACCATATAGAAGGGGCCAAGACCATTGTATCTTCTTTGCAATAGCATACAAAGGCTGATCAAGAGTAATAGCTGGCACCTGTCGATGATTGATATGCTGTGTAGCTTGCTGAATTAAATCCATACCATGTTTCACCATTGCCAAACTATGAGCGTTGTCACGAAAGAGCGGCAAAAGTCCAGTAATTGCTGGCGGAGGTGGGACATCTTGCAAACTAGCAAAGTGAGCTGCCCACAATATGTCATCCGTCCCATACATATCGCCCATGATCGAGTGTTCGTTTATCTTGTCCAGCCACGCAATTTGAGTCTTATCTAAGATTAATATGGTATCACTGGGAATCAAAGGATCAACAGCTCGAGAGGGCAGAGGATTATCACTTGGGAAAGCAGCTGGATTCACAACTGTGTACATCTCTGGTAATGGATGGATGGTGGTGGATTTTTGTACAATGTTTGGTGTCAATTGTTCAAGAGTTCGAATGACCCCAGTATTTGTGTCTGAACAATGTTGTGTTAATGAGATTGCTGTCCCATGGAATGCAGTTCGTGTTGATGTGGATGTAGGATTATGGTCTATGTTAGCAAGGTTCCCAGTTGTGAATAGATTACCATGCAAGTTAGTCGGACAAACAACCCCATCCTTTTTAAATATGTCTATAGCCTTATTTCCTGCATCAGTCGAGTGCTGCATGAAGCGATCGTAGGATACTGAAAGTCCATGTCTGAAGAGTTCATCCACAAGCTCCCGCATTCGCGTTTTGGCATGAATTAGTAGGCCTAGGTAGAGTGGCAATGCTGTTTCACGATCATGATTATGGCGAGTTCCCATACTGCTTTTACGCGCTCGTTTAAGCATCCAATGATGTCATGTCTCCAGATGACATTTTAGCAAGAAGTTTTGTATCTCTCAGTTCTGTCACCATTTTGCGTATGTTTTGGTCAAATTTTGCTGTTGCCGTTCTATGAATGTCATGCTCTATCGGTTGGTCACAGAAAAAGCGCAGTGGTTGAGTTGGGTCATTTATACTTGGCATAGTGAAATTAGACCTCAATCTCGATTTGACTGGTGACCTGAGATCCTCGCTGGATTCTAATTTCGTATTTCTTTTCACGGCGCGATCAACCCGAGTCCGGCTACAGAGATGCCAACAAGATTTGTGCCACCTACCACAGTTTTCTATGAGCGTATCCGCAATTCCAGATCCATCATTCAACCTACATAGATCCAGGTATGGTGGAAGGGCATGGTGTTGCTGTCGCCTATCAAGGTTATCAGCTAATGATCTATAACTCGTAATCGCATTGTCACGATCTGTGTTACTACATGGATCTATGAGGTGCTCCGTTGTGGACTGCTGGCAAATAACACACAGGGACCAGTTCGTGTGTGCTAAATCCACTGTGTGATCAGATGTCAATTACACTTTCTTTGACATATTGACTTGAATGCGAGAATATAATAGGCTATTGTCTCTGTCTATAAGCAGAGCACAATACGCGTGTGTGTGATTGTTATGCAGCTATGTATTCTCCTGGTATATTTAAATAGTCAGTGTGAGTTTAGAAAACTACAATAATTATATGGAAATCCGCAACGAAATAATGCTTTGCGAAGCGAGGGGTTGGCATACAATTACTTTTACTGGAGAAAACGTGTAGACCAATTGTTTTGAGTAGCGAAAACTTGTTTCTAAAATGTTCCGCCCGGAACATGTGTGTACAAACGTGTAGCAATAATAATACTAATTTACACATGTTACAACAACGACGACAACGACGACGACGACGACGACGACGACGACGACCACAACAACAACAACAACAACAACAACAACAACAACAACAACAACAATGATAATAATAATTATATATTTTTTCAGCATGTTTATCTATTTAGAGTATTGTAATGGGTAAAATCATAACCAGTGACCCAAGAAACCCTTAATTTGACATCAATTCCAGCCCTCTACTCCATCTAGAACTTGAGTAATGCAGATTTTCCGCTGGGAAGGCGGCCATTTTGAATCGGCCATTTTGAATGGGTTCCCTTGGTAGAATCACGTGGCACCGCATCTAATTATGTTCAGCATATCTTAAACCACCTATATGCCAAATTTGATGCTTTCTGCCAGAATGGAACATCTTACCTCAAATTTGTTACATATCCGCCCCACTAAACGGGATACATGCCAGAAATAGTTCATTTCACTGTGAAAATACCTGACGGTGAGCTGGCACAGGCAAGGCGCTATGCTACAGGATATTATAATTCAATTCAACTCAATTTATTTACACACAGGCCACAAAATCTCATATGGATAACAATGAATTTACAGAATTTACATGATATAATTTTAAGTTCTACCTTTGGATTTTTAGTTTGCAAACACTAGATTTTAATTTCAGTTTTCCCCGTTTCTTGTTTATTTAATCACATTCAGTTATCTTTTTTCACTTTTATTTGATAAAATAATCTGTCAGTTTCAGCAGTAAGTATTTGTTATTTCAAATTTTTTTTCTTGATTTCCAGTTTTAGACAACATACAACACTGACACCTGTCGACAACAGCTCATTAGGCAGCAACAGGCAATGCATACGTCTACACCCATAGCAACATTTTAAGTTTTGATTATTTCAGTTTTACTTTCATTTACGTAATCCTTCGGGGAAGCAACGCAACCCTTCGAGGAAGCACCTACATAATATGACTGTTAAGCGTCATTATCATAATTAACACCATCGTTTGCATAATTAATCATTAACATTATCGCCATTTTTACTATTATCATCGCTTTCATCCGCAGTGTCATTGTTACTAATGAAGGAATCCAGTCTTGGCCCATGCCCCGCCCATCTCTAGTTAAGATCCACCCACACTTCGCCCGTGTTGAGATCGATCGATTCCTGAACTCTATTGACTATCAATTTCCAGAAAACTATATACTCAGATAAGCTGTTGAATATTTTGAAACTAATTTGCCTGGTTGCTGTTGCTGCCTAAGGCAGCAATAGCGCCCAGTTAATTTAGTTTCAAAATATTCAAAATCATGTTTATTAAATAGTAAAGGCATGCAATTCGTACAACAATGGTTAGTCCATCATCAATAAAGCGTTCGTGACGAAGTTAGCTAAGTCATTCATGAGGTAATTGATTTTGACGTCATAATACACGTCACATCGTTGATTATTACGTCATATTATTGATGAATATGCTGGAATCCTACATTAAAGGAGCACACCCGCGCCATCATTGTTATTAATTAAAGGCGCACATTCACACCGGAATCAGTGAAAACGAAGGTCTCTGAATTGCATACTCTTGGAAGGCCAAATTGCGATCCTCAATGTAATAAAACGAAAGAAATCCCAACTCATGGTGATTCCACCTCATCCACACCCACACCCCATCCCCAAACCCTGCATAGACAACTATAATTCTCTTAGTTGCGAATTTTAATTAGAGGATGGAGTCCCTAATTCAAATTCGCAACGAAAAAGTCCCATAACAATCTAAACGGAATGAAACCTTCACATGCTAATGCAACCGACCGACCGATCAATCAAATTTGTTTAGGTGATGTTGCTACCCAGCGCGGGTTAAATTAGTTTTAAAATATTCAACACAATCTTTTTCTAATTATAAATTTACCGTTTGAAACTGCTCGTACAGTTGGCAGACTAGTCGAGCTTCATGACAGAGTTAGTAGAGTAGGGGTAAGTTGGCGGGGGTTTTCACACCTTAAAAGTAGTTGCTGTGTCAGAGCAACCAACTAATTTGCATCATTATTTTTTTTCCTTGATCTCACCACCTATTGAAAAGGGTATGAAAAAACCTGCCCGCTCTCCGCCATTCTGATTGGATGTTAGATGTAGAGTATGCCCATAAGACCTTCCCCTCATTAAATCATGTGACTCCTGTCATCAAATGAGGTGAGCTTAAAGGTGATTAGCGTAATGATTGACAAGGGTTAATGAGGGTAATTAAGGATGATTGACAGGCTACATGTCTGGACATGTCTTTTCCTGGGAACTCGTTTGATCGCGAAGCCCCGCCCCCTCGTTAAGTCACATGCCTCCAGGCATCCAGCGCCGCGAGCTCAAGGGTAATTAGCGTAATGCTGATTGACGACGGTTATTGGGTGTAATTAAGGATGACCTCTTGGAGCCATGTCAAACGCTCAAGTGTTAATGTATTATATAATGAAGGATGTCAAGGTTACATGTCTGGGCACGTCTTTTCCTGGGAACTCATTCGATGACGAAGCCCTGCCCCCTTGTTAAATCATGTGTCTCCAGGTATCCAATGAGGTGTGCTTAAGGGTAAGTTAGTGTAATGATGTGTGACGAGAATTAACCGATAAGCATAAGGATGATTGGGACACATCTTTTTCTGCCTCTGGGGCCCCGTGCAATCATGGAAGAGATTCTAAATGGCCAAGCTATAGAGCAGGATCAATTGTGGAAGGCGTCTGCATTAGTCTAACGGCTTAAGCATTATTAAACTTCTAAACCTCAGCGCTTTTAGCCGGGTCAATGTAGTAGGGTCGATGTATAGCGTAAGGACAATCGGGTTTTTTATTACCTTGACAGATTAAAATTAACTAGTCAAGCTTTAAAACAACTCCGACCACGTGTAATGGTCGTCAGAGTCGTGCAAAGTTCAGCGAATCAATTTTCAATCGTGTTAGGGAAATAACAACAACCCATTAAATTTTTAATGGGTCTCGAGTTGCCACACAATATTTGGAGAAAAAATGTCAGCCTAAGTTGACTCAGGGTTTGGACGGATTATAGGCTCGGGTTCTTTCAGATTTTCTTCAATTAAAACAATGAGAGTCATTTCACATTTCACAATTTTTTAGTAAAAGGATGTTTCAGTAAATCTATACAATCGATAAATTATACAGCCGATAAATATACAGATAATTATAATAATATACATACGAATAAGTGAAAACATATACAAACTAAATATATGTAAAACGAATACATGCGATAATGATTTAATTAAAATATAAAATTTACAAATGAGCAGGATCCAGGGCCTGTAAAAGTTAAGCGATAGACATAGAGCATGATTCGGCTGAGATGTTATGTGAAACTGATTTTAGGGCTATTATTTAAATAAATTTGAAACCGAACTAAGTGATACTGAACCAATAACAGGTTGGGTGTAAAGATAGGGTAGGGATTTGTACAGAGTCAGGGTTTGGAGATGTAAACTTTCAAAGCTTTGGGAGGCGTGTGTATGGTATATTGTAAATAGGTTAAATAATGGTTTTAAAAAACTGGCTCAATGTAAGAATATATAAACAATTTACTCAAGGTACCCCTCATCCCACCCCAACCCCGCACCATATAGCTACGTATCACCCTCCACACACATTTCTAGCTGATAATAATAAAGCAGAAAATTACTTACTCCCCCTCGATGAAGGATATACTAATAATCTTCTACATTACGAGTTAGAACATTATACATAGTACAAACATGACATCTTAACCACCCCAGGCCCCAACCCATCCTATAACTATGTATCACCTGCTACACATATCTAACCAATAGTAATAAAGCAGAAGATTACTTACTCCCCCTAGATGAAGGGTATGCTAGTAATTTTCTACGTTACTTGTTAGAACATTATACATAGTACAAGCATGACCACTCAACTGTTTCCCCTCCCCACACCGCAGGTTTTTCCAATTCGCTCTTGCTCAAACCCACATACAGCCACCCACCCCACCCCCACCCCTCCAGATTATGCTCAACACCTCCTGACCTACCTCGATACAAAAGCACCCCCTCAACTTTCTCACCCCACCCCCACCCCCTACAACCCAGGCTATCATAAAATTAGATCTTAGGGATACACTGAAAGCCATATGGTTTAGTATGATAGTCATTATAAATTATGTTTTTTGTAAGTAAGTCAACATTAAGCCATTAATTTTGCAGACATTCTTGATACCCACAGTCTGTCCATCTAGCTGTCTGTATGCGTAACTCTTCGACCAGTGCTGACAAAACTCTGTTATTTCACTGCGGGAAGGAACTTCGTTCATGAAATAACCAAGTCTATCATGGTAAACGGAGATTAGGTGAGGTTTATCACATTTTTTAACATACACAATAGAATCTGTACCATGATAAATACAACTCGAGCCTACTGCTAGAAGGCGTCATGGCAAATGAACCCTGGCATGACTTATGACAAACGTAGTAATCGCGACATTGGTGCAATTATCCACCAGCATGAATCAGTTCAACCCATGATAGCACATTATGAGAGTTCTGTCATTGCATACATGGATATCTTTGACAGAAATCATTCTATCCATCAGCAACTTCAACATTGTGCTACACGAATTGACATATTCATGCTCAGGGTAGGGGTTGAGAGCGAAATAACCCCACAAAGAATTCAGCACCTGTTTTACACCAGGGTTCTAAGGCCCTTATTTTGAACGATCAAAGATTTATCTAATTTAATCTCTTCACATTCAAAATATTGCTGAACATACACCTTTTTCTGCGCATCTGTGACCACATCCTCGGGATACCCCGATGCTTCTTGTTTAATTTTCAAAACGTTATTGATGCATCCCTTGAAAAGCATATCAGTACATTCTTCGTAACTCCATATCCTGATAAACTCTAAGATATGGTACCCACTACGTACCACCTCCATCAACTCCACAGACGTCCATACACTGTGTAGAGTGTGCTCACGAGCGCTATGAGTACATTCAGCACTCTGCAAATCATGAGCGAATTTACTACACAATGGAAAGTTATGATTAGGAAGACTTCAAAATTGAGTATGTCATCTTGCATGTGTTAAGTGTCAAAAATTGATATACTATTCCATTAGGTTAGTTTTTAAAACACATGCCGACCATTGTTTGACAAAAAAAATAACAATTTTTATATTTTAAGCCAGTTAATGTTGTTACATTGACATAATCAATCGGTAGACTTGGACACAGCATTCATTGCACAGTTATTGAATGTTAATAAGTTCACATGTTAAATTTTAAGCCCAGTTAATGACGTTACGTTGACATAATCATTAGGCTCAGACACAGCATTCTCTGCTAAGTTATTAAACATTAACGAGGTCACATGTTCATGAGTTATTTGAATAAATGGTAAGCTCCTTAATATTTGAGACACACAGCTGCAGGATTAGTACGCTAACGAGTTTTCAGTCAAGCTTCAAATTTGAAATAGCTACGTATCAAAGTACAAACGTGATGGAATAGATCGATTTCATAAGTTTCTAATAGCAATTGACACATTCTTAGGATGACTAGAATTTTGCCTAAATTGACACGTGAAGCTAGCATAAACTGGATTAGTCTATACATCGAGCTAGCTATTTCAGCCTTATTACAGTTACAAAGCTTGACGAGCTCAGCCATATACACCCGAACATATGCTTCCATGATTTCGACAATATTATTATAAGAGGTTTGAAACATTGTACACCCAGATACACACTCTAGTGCTCCTCAAGCATTGGAAAACAACGTCACAAAATGTATACAGCATTTAAACATCCGGATAATATCTTACTTAGCGGACCGTCTCAAGCATGAAAATCCACGCTATTAAGCTAAATAATTAGATACAGAGCTGAGCCATATGCTAAAACACTTGAGTGAATTATATTATGTTACGGGGCATATCAACCTACTTACGAGAGGCTCTGGGCGGATGTAGAGCTATAATCAGGAGTTCCAGATTTAGAAATAGATTTCAATGCAGCTAATCTAATTATCCTTGATGATCCGATGGAGGATGTAGATAACAAGGTCATTGCCTTGTTTATGAGACGAGGGCATCACGAGAATTCAATGATAATTCATTTGATTCAGAATATTTTCTCGAAAAATAAGCACCACAGAAATATTTTGCTGAATTGTCATAACATAACCCTATTTAAGAATCCTAGAGACGCATCCAGTATAACTACATTGGCTTGTCAAATGTATCCTAGACGTAGCTTGACATTCCAAGATTAATATAACGATGCCACTGCGTGAGCTCACGGTTATTTACTCATAGACCTCTGTCAGACAACACCTGAACATCTGGGATTACGTACCAATATTTTACCAAACCAAGTTTGCATAGTGTACGTACCTAAGTCTAATAAGAAAGCTTAAGAAAGTCAAAATGGCTAACAGATGGAGTAACGCTAATAATAATAATAATAATAATAATAATAATAATAATAATAATAATAATAATCGTAGATAGGCTAGGGTGGCAGTTAGATACGTGTCTAAGTTTAAAAGAGGACACAGAGCTCTCAATATCTCAGATCAATTACCAGTCTTACAGAGTTTAGTTAAAGCCAAACCCAAGCAATTCAAGATAATTCTAGAATGTTGTAATAAGAGTTTAGGTGATGCTGTATCTGAATGATGTTTAAACCTAATTCATGGAAACATAAAACTAAGTCGAATACAACTTAAATGCTTATGTAGATACTGTGATAACATTAGATTGCTCAGTAAAAGCAAGACACCATTATATGAAAGATGACGAGTTATTCAATGTGGGGTTTTCTTACACCTTTTACTGCCAGCAGTATTACAGCTTATTTCTAAATTATTCGGATAATAATAACAATAATAGTGATGGAAAGCATTCAGAAAATGACGTTGGTACTGCATAATATGATAGGCGGTATACACATTACGTCTAAGATTAATATTCTAAATAGTGATCAAAACCTTAGATCGACTGTGAATTTAGATCAAGAGATGGAACAAATTCTAAATCGTAGTGACTTGGTTTAAACAAAATTTTATTTTGTTCAATGGGAGCACAGTAAGACATAAGTCTTATTACACGTGTCTCCCATACATACAAATACAATACATTAATAAATACATCAAGATGGGGTATAATAAAACATAATTAAATGGTAACGTATGTATAACTAGTTAAATGATAATTTATATCAGCCACTGATTACAATTGTCTAGGTAGTTCGCACGCTTACGTATGTGTACGTGAATATGTGCCTGTGTGCGTACGTATTGGTGTGCGTGTGAGATAAATGGGTTTGGATAGCATAAGCGTTCGGGTGTTTGGGATACATATTACCAGCGCTGAGTATTTAAGATGCCCAAAGTTGAGCAATTGACTCTGTCGCCGGTTTAGAAATAATAGCTAGAAACATGGAGCCGTTTTATATTATGCTACCGAGTAACTGTAGCATGGATTATTATCCTGATAATAAGATTTCAAAATTCAGAACGCATCTTCAAATGCCTTTAATATTCTCTGGGGATTGGGAAGTTGGTTTGTCATCCATCTCATATTGTAGTAACTTAGCTATGTATAAAAGGTTACTCATCCAACAGAGGTCTCGAATCGGCCCGTGGAACCAGTGGCAGATGTGCGCAGTTCAAGTTCCAAGGTATGACTGCCGTGCATCCGTAGAAACGGCAGGAATCAGCTAGCCCGGCAGCCGCGAATCACGAACTACGGAATTGCGGGATACCGCCAGCACCACACTCTCCCCCGTTTATAAAATCATGGTTATTTAATTAAAAATTTTATCTAAAAGTCTAATCTTTAAAAATTTACACACCATAAAAAAAACACACAGGCATTGACGCTCAACTGCTAAAGGTAGAATTTGAATTTACCAATTTAAAAAAAATAAATCCATCCAGAAAGAATGAGCTGTTAATAATAAAACAGATGGATAGACCAACAGCTGCCGGACGAGGGCCATCGTTACAGATTTTAAAATAGCATAGCATCCTAACTAAGATTAAGGACAGTGGTTTTCCACCACAGCAGAAAACTGACAGAATTGACGGAATTGCTGAATTGATTTGAGTATTATTGCCGGAAAAAAGCCACTATGTGCTTATGTGTCCAACTAATTTAGTTTCCCAAAAACTTACAATGAATAGAACATCACGATTTTGCTGTTGCTGAAACTAAAGCTAAGATGGAAACGGAACAGAAGCCAATGATTATAAATGTTTTCCGGACAAGTTGAATGTCTTCAGTGTCATGCAGAATGTTAAAATTTAAAGTCATAATTTCATATCATCTGGATTACAGTAATTCTTTTAATGTTGAATTACTGTTACCATTGTACATTATCACATTACTATTGTAGTACTGTACTATAACCGATAGGCTAACTGCAGTCCGCAACAATACCATGACCAAATGAATCCTAAATAAGACGAAACCAGAGGAACATTTATTCAAGTGGACAAGTAGAGTCCATGAAGACTTACATAGTCTAATTCACGAATGCTTAAAGCTCATTCTAATACATTTCATAATCTAGGAACCTGTTGGGAAGATGGCACTGCCTTCCTGTTCGACTCTGAATGGTGTGAGTTTGGGGTTGGTCATCTCTAGAAGATGTGTGATGTATTTCCCATCGGACCTGACACCTCATGCGCCTAGGGGGAAAAGTGTGATGCGGTTCCCCTCGGACCTGACACCTCATGCGCCTAGGAGAGTGATGCTGTGTTTGCGGGATGTGTAAAACAGAGTCGATATCCAGGTCATCTGTCAAAACAGCATCTAGATCATTATGCAGAATTGATGAGGATGGATCAATACCATATGGAATGGTTTCATCCAAATCCTCTCCAAAAATGGAAACACGGTTATCATCAGATAACCTACGGCCATTATCGGGGGATAATAAATCATCATCATCGCCATGATCTTCAGAGCTTATAGCACGTCTCATTCGCAATATTCAGAGAGGTAAATTACGATCTCTGCATAGCTTTAATCTATCATGGTGAACAACTAGTTCCCGGCGTTGGTTTTTGATACCAAACAGTGCTTCTGACAACTTTTTATAAATAATAAATGGACCAGTCCAAGGAGGTTGTAGTTTACTGGACTGACCTATTTTAGTTGCAGAATTAGCAAGATAAACTACATCACGAACATGATAGGCACGCTCATGCAAACGTAGATCGTACTCTTTTTCTGGCGCTTCTGAGCCATTTTAAGGTTATCCCATGCTGTCTCATGAGTTTCATGCAATGTTTGCTGTAACTGTTGGACGAAGTCACTGACATCTGAAGGGGCATCCTCTGCAGTCGCAGACACAGGGCATTTGCACATTATGTCAATAGGCTGTAGCACTTCTCGACCAAGCATCATCATGTTGGGAGTATACCCCGTCTGTCGGCTTACAGTAGATCGTATAGCTCACCCAGCGCAGCTCTAGATCGGATGGAAGCTTTTTTGCTACAGCTACAAGTCCGACAGGATTTCACATACGCCACCACATCACGAGAGTATCTGTGCCAGATATATTTAGCCTTCACTCTCTCTAATGTCTTCTGCTCACCCATGTGACTGGCAAGCTTGGAATCATGACAATTTTCCAAAACCAGCTTCTGGAGAGACTTTGGGACTACCAGCGGATTCCGTGTGGTATTTGCTGCTACCCAGAGATAGTGCAAAATGCTATCGACAAAAATCAATTGATCACAATGATCCCACCAAAACTTGACAGCTGGACTAGCTAAATATAGCTCCACGTCAGAAGGTGTGTGTGACTGGCTCAACACTTTCGCAGGGATAATATTGTCTCTACCTGCACCTTTCAATGAAATAGACTCCAACTTCTTTAAAGGGTAAGGTAATTTATTTGCAAAGAAATTGCCAATTACTGTCACTTGTGCCACAGTGTCCAACACTGCATCAACGGAAACACCATTTACTTTAATGGGAATGACTAGTGTCATTGGGTCATGATTAAACTCATACATGCGAACATCATATGATCGCACAGGCGAAGATCTCAGTGAAGCAGAAGGTGATGGCGACCGTGTACGCCTCGGCTCTGGACACTCACGGGGAAAATGCCCCTCTAAAGTGCAGAAGAAAGCAAGTGTTCTGATCATTGTTGATGAAATTTTTGATAAATTTATCCCGACTAATAATTTACTAGTAGAGCCAGTGAATTCATAGTCTCGATGTAAAGCTGCAGAATATTATAAAAATACCATTAGATTCAACTATTTCATGGATCGAATCAACCTCATAACATTAAACGCTAAACAAATGTTCACTATTGAATTTTACGTTTACATCAGCAAATTCTTAGGCTGTACCAATCATATCATTAGTGGCCCTACACCCGCTGGTGGAGTTCTATCAATGCAAAAAAGTAATAATATTACATTAACTACGGCTTATGTATATTGCGATATTGTAAGCCATAATGGAGTCAGAGATGCTACACCTCCTCTCTTAAGAGTTATGCCATTATCTAGCAGTTATGGTGGAGAAGATATTTGTCAATGGACGTTTTCTGACATTCAATATATAACCGTATCTAGGAATTACATCAACACGATGGGCGTGGTTATAAACGATAGGACTGGAGAGAACATACCACTTGAAGATGGCGCATCACCGAGCATACATTGGTTACAATTTAGACCTAAGGTCTAAGAATTTATGCATATGAACTCTAGTAATGCAACTCTAAACATTTTGACTGTAAAAATAAAAGTAAAAAATGACTTATGCTTGTAAACCGGATTCAGCTACATTGAGAGCTTATTACACTAATCAAGCCAGTGGATGTTTACCTGTATTCATAGGCGCTATGAGTCAACAAGGGTCACGAGCTAGGAAATATTATAGGTACACTGTTCAGAGCAGCCATGCCATTAGCTAAAAGCATTGGAAAAAGTTTGGGTAAGCGATCCCTGTCAGCTGGTTTAGGTGTGGCTGAAGATGTTTTAGCTGGTAAAAAATTGAAAGCATCTGTGAAAAATAGGGCTTTGAATATCTGTAGAGCAATCATACCAAAATCCATAGTGTTAGCACATAACAATATCTCGGGAGCTAATTCACAACCTAGATGCAAAAATGCTAAGATGGGTCAATGATTTGCTAACCCTCGCAGAAGTCATTCGAAGCGTAACCATAGAGGAAGAAGCATCAGAAACGCTAAAGAAGTGGATTTATTTAATTAACTAATAAGATCGTTGCTTTTCACTGCACTAAAAGCTAATTAGCTTTGTCTACTGTGAAACCTGTAATGACTATGATGGACCAAGCTCGTTGGCAAAGTTATCAACTCGTTACAAGTCTGTCTAACTATGGGGGAATGTCTGGAGATTTTCGTCTCTGGAAGCGGTGACGAATACATAGATTTAGCTCAAAGTTACGCTAGCATTGTATATGTTGTCACAGGGTGGAAACTCCTTTAACAGCGAACAGTGATGTTGTGCCAGTTAACCTATGGGGTGGCTCTATGTTTTCTCAAGTAGATGTATTTTTAAACGGAAAACGTGTCTCTGATGCTAACAACGCTAACGCTTTTCGCAGTTATTTCGAAAGCTTATTTAATTATTCGACTGAGCATAGGTCGAGTCAATTAACCATTGCATTATGCTTTAAGGATGCAGTGTGACATATGGATAATAAGACAGCTAATAATGTAGGTTATATGCATAGAAAAATATTAATGTTGCCGTAAGTAACCCTGTGGAAATGATCGGTAGAATTTATTATGACATTATTCTTCATGAAAAATATTTAATCAATGGAGTTTCCTTAAAGGTCCGTTTTATGTTGAGTAAACTTGATTTTAACCTAATTCATGGGAATGCACACACGTGTAAATTACGTCTGCACGAATCTACATTAAATTTACATAAGGTTAAGCCTATTCCAGAAGTAATTAACGCTCACGTATCGACATTGCCAAAGTCCCTCACGCGATACCCTATTAAAAGAGTTATTGTCAAATCATTCACCATTCCAGCAGGGACTAGTAGCGTGAATAGGGACAATATTTTTCATGGGGACATACAGAGTAGGGTTATATTCGGTATAGTTAGTAATAGAGCTTGTAATCGAGATTTCGATACAAATCCGTATAATTTTCAACACTGTGATGCTAATCACATTTCATGCTATATGGATAATGAGCAAGTGGCTGGAGACGCTCTTACATTGAATTTCCTGGCTGCTGGTTATGATTTTACAGAATCATTCTTGACGTTGTTTAATGGAACCAGTACATTATTCTATGACAAATGTATAGGGCTTGACATTGATGAATATAAGGCAGGTTACACTTTCTTTGCCCTTGACTACACCCCAGACATCGCTACAGGCAGTCATGTCTATCTTACAAAGCAAGGAAGTCTATGCCCCCAACTAAAATTTAAAATAGCATTTTGAATACATCACTATGAATGTAATATGTTATGCAGAATTTAATAACATTATACGAATTGACAGTGATTGTAACATTACCACGGACTACTAGAGCCATTGACACCCTCTCGCCACCAAGTAAACACGTCAAGGCACCCTCACACACCCTGGCACACGGTTGCACTCATAAAAACATATACATCTTATTATTATTATTATTATTATTATTATTATTATTATTATTATTATTATTATTATTATTATTATTATTATTATTATTATTATTATTATTATTATTATGGTAACTACTAGAGATCTCGAGCTTATTTGGATGGCTGTTCCTAGGTGTTTTTGCTAAAGACTGTATACCTAAATGTATCAGAAGACCCGCGTGTCTCATCATTAATACAGATCCTGAGAACCATCCAGGTATTCATTGGATCACGTTATATTTCTCGAAACACAGAAAATCTGAATATTTTGACTCATTCAGGTGGGCCCCATGGCCTGAACTAACGGTCAGAACAGGGCCATTATGAAATCTGTGTATTTATATATATAATGGCATTACTGTGCAACCGCTATTATCGACTCACTGCGGAGAGTTATGCATATATTTTCTGTATCATAGGAGTCATGGCCTGTTGATGATTTCAATTTTAATGACATTACTAGATTTAACAAAAAATCGTCCAAAGCTTAGCCCATAAATTATTAGATTATAGACGTATAGCACTTCAACGAGGGCCATGGCAATAAAACACACCGTGAATCTAAATTTTTGATTTGTCTGTTTTATGCTTTTGTTTTTTAACCCATTAGATGAGCTGCAGATGGTTTTTTTAACGATATGGTGTAAGCTCACTTTTACCATATTCGTGTTAAAATACATGTTTTTCACATTCTTTTTCATTTTCCAGAATTAGAATTTTAATGTAGTTCTCCTAAAGTTACGTAGATGTCTGACGCCTCAGGATAATGCCACGTATACAGGATTAAAGTCTTAAATGAACAGCTTATCAGAGATTTTTTGCTGATAGCTATTCATAAACCCTGGCTGTCTGGGGGTGGTGGGGTGATGGGTGTGAGGTAGTATGTGTGGGTGTGAGGTAGTATGTCTGGATCAGTTACTCGTTAACCTACTACTACTACTACTACTACTACTACTACTACTACTACTACTACTACTACTACTACTACTACTACTACTACTACCACTACTACTACTACTACTACTACTACTACTACTACTACTACTACTACTACTACTATTACAACTACTACTAATACTACTACCAATACTACTACTACTACTACTACTACTACTACTACTACTACTACTACGACTACTACTACTGCTGCTACTGCCACATCAGACATAATAATAATAATAATAATAATAATAATAATAATAATAATAATAATAATAATAATAATAATAATAATAGTAATAATAATAATAATAATAATAATAATAATAATAATAATAATAATAATAATAATAATAATAATACAGCAGCTATATGGCGCCATATCTCGATAAACTAATTTTCATAGGTGCTTGTGAATAGGTGAGACTTTAGTGTTTTCTTGAAATTTTCTATTGATTTGCATGTTCTTATAGCAAGAGGCAGTTTATTCCATAGTTTAGGGGCAACATCACTGAAGACTCTATCCCCACAGGAGCGCAAGTTTGATCTTGGGATGCAGAGCAATTGGTGGTCTCTAGACCGAAGTATGTGGCTTGGGTCATAGGGTGTTAGCATGTCTTGCATGTATTCGGGGGCTCTATTGTGCAGACATTTCCAGGTCAGAAGGAGAAGCTTAAACTCTATTCTCTGCCAGACTGGCAACCAGTGGAGATGTTTTAGAATTGGTGTTATATGCTCCCCCTTCCTGACCTTCATGATAATGTGAGCCGCAGCATTTGGAAGACCCTGCAGTTTATTCAGTGACTGTTCTGTAATACCGGAAAGAAGACTATATCCATTGTCTAATCATGACATGATGAAGGCATGTATTAGTGTCTCTGTGCTTTGGTGTGTTAACACTTTTCTGATGGAGTTGATGTTGCGGAGATGGAAATATGGAGATTTACACACAGATCGTATATGTGCATTCATGTCCATAGCCTGGTCAATGATAATACCTAGGTTTCTGGCGGACACAGTTGCCGTGATATTATTGTCTACAAGTTTAACTTCTGTGGTGGTGAGTTTAACCAAATCTTCCTGGGTAGGCACGTTAGGATTGAATGACATATACATCTGAGTATCATCAGCATACATATGCACATTAAGGTCATGTCGTCTAGCTATGTTTGCAATTGGGGCAGAGTACACTGTGAAAATCTCGGACTGAGTACGGACCCTTGTTAGACAGCTACGCAACTCTAGGAAAAGTGCGTTAAAAATATAATTCAGAGAGGGGGAGGTTTGCTGCTGTATACACTAGAGGCGGGGCATATACAATACCCAAACCTTGGGTTTCTGTGTTGGGTTGGGTGGGTTGGCGAGCATTTGACCATTAGCGAATAGAGGAATGCTGCTTTCTGCATTTCTCCATATCTTTTTTTATAGCGATAATGCGGGGGGGGGGGGGTGAAATTTGATTTAAGAAAACACAAATAAATCTGATAATTATAGCTTATAACTATGTAAATAATAGTAGCAGGTTATAATTATATATTATTTGTGCAGCGTATAAACAGTGCGGAGTACATCATTCAGCCATACAGTCTTACAGGCTCTGTATAACTCACATACATTCCAATATAAATCCAGATCTGTAGATAATGCCCAAAAGAAAGCACTTTTAGGTGCGCATTCTAATACGTTTAAGTAATGTAATTCTACATTGTCAATGGGTCTTAAAAAATAATTGATACCCATACACTGGTGTTCATGTTGAGATGGTATGTCATGCTGGCACCCGTAACAGTCCCGAATCACTAGTTTACAGACTGTTAAATTCAACAAATTTGCGAAAATAGCAGTAGCATTGGCTCTGGTAGATTGTGGAACGCTTTCGCAGTCAAAACTCAGATATTCACATTCATTTATATCTCGATGATCCATATCTGGGGTGTCCTGCATAGCGGTCAGTTGAGCACATGTTTCTATAGCGTCGGGTGAGTTGGGTGATGTAAAACTCGTCTTCTTCATAATCCTGTAAATCATTAGAATCCAACATATCTGGTAAGGGTTCGAATCCCGATGGTATTCCTTGCTCTACATTCGTAGACGCTTGTTGAATAGTGTAATCTAACTCTCTGACAGTCTCTGTGGATATGTGCTCAATAAGTGTATGAATGGCTCTCTCTATTTCAGCATCAGCATTGTTTACATCGACAACGTTACACACTTGCTTAGATGTTAATCCCTGTAATGGAGTCAGGCAGACTCTCGAGAATATGTAATCCTTAGTCTTTACTGTGTCACCCTCTAAACTTAAAACTGTAATTAGTTTTTTAAGTTCTTCAGCCATAGTAGTAATGTATAATCCATCCGATATTAACCTGGAGTTAACGTTTACATCGCTGCTCAGAGTTCTGACTATTTCAAACCAACCGTCTTTGTCAACCATTAACTTTAAGCTGACTTTAGAAATGGAGAGTGAAGGAATGTTACTGCATAGGCCTATTTGTCTTTAACCATTATCCGACCGACATGGACCAGCCATTAATCTAGTGCGTAATAGCTGATCTCTGTTATCATTGGAGAGCATCCCGTCAACCATTGAGAGTTTTTATCTATATATCAATGATCGGGTGTAGATTTTGTTTTGACCTGGCGAAGTAAAGTAACAAGTTAGTCTGATGTATGGATATTCAGTGCTGATAGTGACCTTTAATTGATGGTCTAATTCGTATATGTAATTAATCTGCTCTACTCTGTGGGCACATCTAACTCTAAGCACAGTTCCTTTGAATGCAGGCAGCATAGCAGGGAACTTTTGAAATGGATTACCGTACATACACATGCCTCATTTGGTGAGGTAAACACTACCAACACTAAACTCGCTACAAATTTGTCACTACATTTCATAATGCGTATGTCTACATTGTTACCGAGTGCTATGGGTACATCACAACCCATAAAATAGCCTGTATTCATACTTATAATAAACGTTGAACAAACAGTTTAAACAAAAATCAAAAACGGTAACTCTTAGCAGATCAGATTTTTAAAACGCTGCTTTTGTACACTAACGGCTATCGATTAATGCTCGTCACACGTCATTACACTAATTACCCTTAAGCACACCTCATTGGATACCTGGTGACCCGTGATTTAACGAGGGGGCGGGGCTTCCTCATCGAACGAGTTCCCAGGTAAAGACAGGTCCAGACATGTAACCTGGTCATCCCTCATTACGTGATACATTAACACTTGAGCGTTTGACATGGCACCAAGAGATCATCCTTAATTACACCCATTAACTCTCATCAATCAGCATTATACTAATTATCCTTAAGCTCGCAGCACTGGATACCTGGAGGCACGTGACTTAATGAGGGGCTTCATGATTGAACGAGTTCCCAGGAAAAGACATGTCCAGACACATAGTCTTTCAATCATCCTTAATTACCCTCATTGATCCTTGTCAATCATTACGCTAATCACCTTTAAGCTCACCTCATTTGATGACAGGAGTCACATGATTTAATTAGGGGAGCGGGCTTATGGGCACACTGTACATCTAACATCTAATCAGAATGGCAGAGAGCTGTCGGTTTTTTCACACATTTTTCAATAGGCCGTGAGATCAAAGGAAAAAGCTGATAATGATGCAAATTAGTTGGTTGCTCTGACACAGCAACTACTTTCAAGGTGTGAAGAAATCTGCCAGCTTACCCCTACTCTACTGGAGTTATATATAATACGGCATTATCTTTGCGACACAAACCTACATGGGACGTACTTGATTATAACGTCATATGCGTGATCAACAGATCAGATATTTCCATTCAGGTAGGCGCAAATCATGCCACACATTATTTGTTCATACGAAGAAAATGCAGAAAATGCGTGTCATATGATCAACTGAGGATTAACTATTTTGTGTAAGTGGGCTCTTGCATTTTTAAGTTACCTTTCTCACAAACACCCCAACCACCACCAGCCACCACACACACACACCCCACCCCACCACGAATACGTCTTCCATTTATATCTCTCAACGGTCGAAGGATCAATGAGGCATCATCCATAATTCACTAGCGGCATTGTTTATTGTACCAGAAGGAAATCTTTGTAAATGTAACACTAAGTACCCACTGAGTCTAGGTGGTCGTATTCCAGATTATAAGTAATTTTGTGGTATTACGAAATTGTGATTAACAATTTGATGACGAAGTTGACTAAAACAGCCCTCTGCACTCGTCTCCAGGAATGGCCATTAGTAGGCGAAGGGAAAACTAGGTTTTTTAAATTTACCACCTGGATTGACTAGCTCGGTTACCAGTCCAGTGGTAAAATTTTTTTTTAAATCTCTGCGCCTGCAAATGGACATTCCAAAAGGAGGATTTTAATTTTCTTGCCCAAATTCGGTCATTGAAGGGATAGTGAATTATTCACACACCACGTGACTGGATCGTGGGAGGCTGAGTCTTCCGATGCGTACATAATTCTGTTCTTCTGTAGCGGAAGCATACTTAACCCTTTGAACCCGAAAGTACGAATATTAAATATTCGTTGCAATTTAACAATTATTCAGTTGATTATTTTGAAACTGATTTGGCTGGAAGCTATTGCTGCCTATGGCTGCCTTTGGCCGCAATAGGTTGCTGTCAAATTAGTGTCAATATATTCAACAGCTTCCCTGTATCATTCTTTTCAAATTGAGAATTTGAGAATTCAGGCTTTAAAGTGTTAATATCGCGAAGGCTAGCGTGTGCTAATGGCCGACTTAGGGCTTGTTCACATGTGTGCGTAATACGGCGTCCGACACACGACATACGTATGCCTTGCGTAATCCGTCATACGATTTTCTATTCACATGTATGCGGTTATTTAAATCTTTGCCACACGTCAAACGTTCTCATTTCTCGCTGGTGTCTCGTGGTGTAGACATCATTTCGATACAAATCAACTGGATTTTGGTAAGTAAAGAGAAAACACCAATGACACATCGTTTTAAATGATTACCCTCACCAGACCGGAGGTGACTGAGAGGGTATTGCTATTGGGTATGTCTGTCTGTTTATTTGTCTATCTGCAGTTGTATCTTATAAACTACTGCAATGATTTGTCTGAAATTTTCAGCATATGATTGGGTGCTTTGGTAAACCAGTGATCCAAAACTTTGGGAATGAGCCAACCATTACATATCCTGATTCAGATTAAATTACGGATCTGTGGATTTCTCGGAACTACTGCTCACATGTGTCTCAAATTTCATCACAGTAGTGAATGCCCACAGAGCACATCCCTAACATTGATAGTGATTCTTGTAGACATTGGGATTTTGTTTAATTCAGAAAATTGGTTACGGTTCTTGAAAATTGGAAGGGCGAGCGTTTGCAGTCTCAGTTAATTATTTGTTCCCAAACTACCGTATATTTAAAATAAAGTAAATAGGCCCGTAGACTTCATTCTTGAACTGGAAGATAGCTGTTCAATGAGTAGACTAGAAATTATTAGAAAAAACAATTTCTAAAGTGTTTATCATGCACGTGTCATCAAATCTAAATGTATGCAATGTATATGAAACATTTGTAACAAAGAGCTCTTATTTCCTGTTGCAGTTCCGTTCGAGAAAGGACATGCCTCCTTATTGGTCCAAACTGAGAAAGCTCAAGGAGCTAGATGATGAAGAGGACATGGCAATTGCGTTTGGAGCCAAATACATTTCTGACCAAAAGAAGAGCAAGCGCAGATGGTGGGTGCATCCAATTTTCTGTAGACGGAATCAGTTTGGCGTATACCATACCCTTGTACGCGAATTAAGCTTAGATGCTGCATCATTTCACGATATTTGCGAATGAGTAGAGAACAATTTGGTGTTCTCCTGTCATATCTGGAGCCACACCTCTACAAAGAGTCATTGACGCGTGAGCCCATCAGTCCTAGAGAGAGGATCTGTCTTGGTCTAAGGTAATATTTGATATTCAATGAATGAATGAATGAATGAATGAATGAATGAATGAATGAATGAATGAATGAATGAATGAATGAATGAATGAATGAATGAATGAATGAATGAATGAATGAATGAATGAATGAATGAATGAATGAATGAATGAATGAATGAATGAATGAATGAATGAATGAATGAATGAATGAATGAATGAATGAATGAATGAATGAATGAATGAATGAATGAATGAATGAATGAATGAATGAATGAATGAATGAATGAATGAATGAATGAATGAATGAATGAATGAATGAATGAATGAATGAATGAATGAATGAATGAATGAATGAATGAATGAATGAATGAATGAATGAATGAATGAATGAATGAATGAATGAATGAATGAATGAATGAATGAATGAATGAATGAATGAATGAATGAATGAATGAATGAATGAATGAATGAATGAATGAATGAATGAATGAATGAATGAATGAATGAATGAATGAATGAATGAATGAATGAATGAATGAATGAATGAATGAATGAATGAATGAATGAATGAATGAATGAATGAATGAATGAATGAATGAATGAATGAATGAATGAATGAATGAATGAATGAATGAATGAATGAATGAATGAATGAATGAATGAATGAATGAATGAATGAATGAATGAATGAATGAATGAATGAATGAATGAATGAATGAATGAATGAATGAATGAATGAATGAATGAATGAATGAATGAATGAATGAATGAATGAATGAATGAATGAATGAATGAATGAATGAATGAATGAATGAATGAATGAATGAATGAATGAATGAATGAATGAATGAATGAATGAATGAATGAATGAATGAATGAATGAATGAATGAATGAATGAATGAATGAATGAATGAATGAATGAATGAATGAATGAATGAATGAATGAATGAATGAATGAATGAATGAATGAATGAATGAATGAATGAATGAATGAATGAATGAATGAATGAATGAATGAATGAATGAATGAATGAATGAATGAATGAATGAATGAATGAATGAATGAATGAATGAATGAATGAATGAATGAATGAATGAATGAATGAATGAATGAATGAATGAATGAATGAATGAATGAATGAATGAATGAATGAATGAATGAATGAATGAATGAATGAATGAATGAATGAATGAATGAATGAATGAATGAATGAATGAATGAATGAATGAATGAATGAATGAATGAATGAATGAATGAATGAATGAATGAATGAATGAATGAATGAATGAATGAATGAATGAATGAATGAATGAATGAATGAATGAATGAATGAATGAATGAATGAATGAATGAATGAATGAATGAATGAATGAATGAATGAATGAATGAATGAATGAATGAATGAATGAATGAATGAATGAATGAATGAATGAATGAATGAATGAATGAATGAATGAATGAATGAATGAATGAATGAATAGATGGATGGATGGATGAATGAATGATAACTTCTTTTGAAATACATTTTATTGTACACCCATATAATGCTAACAAATTAAAAATCAAGAAAACCATCGCAGTTTTAGCGGCCTTGTTTTTTATATAAAAATTAATGTTTCACATAAATTAATACGTGTTCTAAATTAACAACAAAATCATAACAAGGAATGTAGCCGAATAGGCAGTATAGTGGGTCAATTTGAATACTGTTGCTCATCCATATTACTAAGTATTATGAAGTTTGATAGAGGGTTGAACTCTGGTCGGGAATGGCTTTCTACTGCAACATTATGTGATTCATTACAACCACGTGACTTAGATTGCTGATGATAGAGTGGTGTAATCTGTTGTTGAGGAAGTGCTGGATGCTCTGCATTAAAGAAGATCTGTGCCATCTGCAATTGTACAATTCCTTTAGTCGATGGTGACATTTGACCCAGACGCATTACGTATGGCTCAAAGAAGGCATCGTCCACGTTCTTCTCCTTCTGGAGTTCCGATCGCCGGCGCTTTGTATCGGAGCAAAACTCAACAAATGAATACTCAAATACTGTTGAACATCTTTTGCCCGTTTTTCCCTTGCGTTTAATATTAGGTTCATTCTCTGTATAGGCCGTTTTCCCCTTGCCTTTCATCTTAGGGTCATCTTCCGTATAGCTGGTTGATCCACTTGCCACACATTGTGACAACACATCCCTATAAGAGAAAACATGGTTGAATCCATTAAAACCAAACATACATAAATATCAGTTTAAGAAAATGAAAAAATATATAATTAATTTATGCCTGTTAGTAAATGGTATATACAAATAATTGTTTTCAGATATTTGGCAACCGGGGAGTCTTTCCGGTCCTTGTCGTTTCAGTACCGCATCGGAGTGTCCACAGTGGCGATGATTATAAGAGAAGTTTGCCAATGTATTTGGGACTGCATGGCCGGAACACATCTACATGTTCCAATAAATCCGGCAGAATGGAGGAAAGTGGCGGAAGGCTATCAGCATCTATGGGGGTTTCCCCATTGTGCTGGAGCAATAGACGGAAAACACGTGGTCATAACAGCACCAGCTAATACGGGCTCTATGCATTTCAATTATAAATCTACTTTCTCAATTGTCTTGATGGCGCTAGGTGACGCAAATTGTAGATTTATTTTTATTGATGTTGGGTCCTATGGTCGCAACAGTGGCGGGGGTGTTTTCTCAAACTCCTGGCTCGGTAAAGCACTATCACGAGGAATCCTACAGTTGCCAGAACCTGAAATATTTCCGGGTGGTGAACAGATAGGGCCTATTCCATATGTGTTAGTTGGGGACGAAGCGTTTCCACTCCAACACAACTTAATGCGTCCTTACCCTGGCCAAGGGACCACAGTTGAGCAAAAGGTGTTCAACTACCGCCTGTCTAGAGCACGGCGTGTAGTTGAATGCGCTTTCGGTATACTTGCGGCTCGTTGGAGGGTATACCCTACGAAAATATGTTGCAGTACTGAATTGGCAAATAACATAGTAAAAGCAACATGTGTGCTGCACAACTTCTTACAAGTTGGCGTTACTGAAGATCAAATAGCAAGTCTTATGAATGATGCTGATCAATCTACTGCCCATGGCCTTTGTGGCATTCATAGAGTAGGAAATCGGGCAGGAGCTGACGCCATGATAGTACGTGAACGGTTTAAAGAATACTTTACAAAAGTGAATGCACTAGACTGGCAAATAGAGCACGTGTGCAGAGAGTCATTTCTAGCTTAGGAATGCAGTATTGAACATACCCAGACGTATTGTCATTCGCCCTGTCTCCATTTCCCTCGTTTCCTATCACGCTATCATCCATGCTGTCAATTAAATCATCTTCATCTGCAGCTCCAAGCTTGTAGTTACTTTCGGTTCTGAAACATAAAAAATTAAATTATAATTAAATTTTACATACTATGATTATTGTTGGCGTCATATATTATTTTTCTGTATGCTTATTCCGTGTGTCTGTTTTTAACAGTCGCACATTGACTATCTGTTATTAAGCTCGGGCCCTGTCAGCAATGCTTTATTTAACCCTTAGCACACTGATGTCGAAAAGTAGATAGTTACAGAGTCAGGAACGGAAAGGCTGGTGCACATTTTGGAAACAATTGCTGCTGAAACCTGTTGCTGTCATAGCCAGCAACAGCTTTCAGCAGCATTGCTACCAAAATGAACACCAGCTAAAATACGAAATTAAATTAATTTTGAAAATTTAAAATCTCAGAGTGCTATTGGTTAAAGACTCAGTAAATGTCAGATAACAGCAAATATTTGTACATAGAAAGGAAACGCATAATGAATCTGCTGCAAGAATTCTGCTATACGTCGACGTTGAAAAATTGGCATTTAAACTCTCAGTAATAAAGTGTACGTAGTTCAAATCGTAACTAAAATATAAATGTAAAATAAATTTTATTCTTTAATACAATTACAAAGCATTCACTCTCATTAAGTTAGTTAGTGTTATTTTTTTCATACTGTCTCTCCTCGAGGTGCTCCTCAAGGAAACTCATGATATCCATGTGTGAGAGAGTGAATTTACATGACTTTAATTAATGAATAAATAACTTTCCACCCAGCCTATATACTTGTTTAAGCCACACGGTATATGCTCAATTCCAGCATTCGCTGGTCATATTAATTAACCTGTCACCCTCACAACTGATTTATGCATGCTTGGTGTATGAATATGTATCTAAGAGAGGAGCTGGACTTGGTTTCTGAGTGCATCTTGGGTAGTAATCTTGTGTCACATGAGATAACTTGAGGTATACATGTGAAACTGAGTTGGTTTAATCCGGCTATCCCATAGGTGTAATTTAGTAACTAAGATATAGTTCGGGACTATTTGGCGTCAATTAAAATCTGACCAGATCAGGTTGCAGTAATGGGAGACAGGGAGAACAGCTGAGTGAGAGAGAGGAAGTCAGAACTGTGTTTAATAGGACCGGACTGTGCATAGCAGGAGTGAGAGTAAAAACTTATAAAGGTTAGCACAGTGAATTGCATGGCATTTACCTAGAAATATAGACATGGCTGTTTTTCGGCATTGTATGGCAAATTAAAGGATGAGAACTGAATAACCAGGCTTCATGGATTCAAATGACGGCTATTCGGTGGGATTGCTGTAGAGAATCTGGCATCTGAAATGTTGTCTTGTAAGCTATGGGGGTTTCTGATACGTGAGTTTTAACCTGAAAACCATGGTATTCAAAGCAACATCACTATAAATAAATTCGCCTATATAGCATTTCATCAGCCAGTGTTTATGTTTCATCTATTCCTCAATTCAACGAACTTAAGGTGACATATAAGAACTTTGTCACTCGTAGCCGGGTAGTACAACCATATTGCAAAATGTATTTACCCTGTTACAATTTGGCGCCGCGAGTAGGATTGAGGACACTGTAGAACTTTATTAATTTAAGTTAGGGACATAGACACTGATGTATCATCATAATAGGCACCTGGGAGCAGTACAGTGAAGGCTGAGAGGCAAAGGGACATCCCAGCATCACACATACGACAGCAGCATCAGAAACCCCCATATGCAATGGTCCGTTATTATGGAAGAACATCATCAAGTTGCTATCCGATATGGTAACATTATAGACTCATACTATTACCATGATTGTGACGCTTAGCCAGACTCATCTCCAAGATATATTTAAGAGACATGTTGTTTATTGTTGATAAGTTCATCACGGTGTTAAAGGATGATACATGGTTCATAATGATTGGCTATTAACCAATTAGTTGCATGACCTCCTTAATTGCTCATTATATTAGAAATGTACTATATAATTGTTTTTTATCGTATATGGTGGTCGCTTGTATTGTGTTTCACACTTGCTTTGTTCCTAAACTAAGTGTGTATCTATTGATAGTTACGATAATGTTGGTGTCTGTGTGACTGCAGCTGCATAGAGGCATAGGCCTATAGCATATATTCATGTTCCATACAGTCCATGAAAATCTGCTTACGCCGATGCAAGGAACATCTATTTGGAAATCCCCAAGTTGGTAGCTGTGGGACACAGCTATTGAATATTTGGCGGTCTTTCAGTCTGTCGGTAGAGATGCCAAAGTTCATACATGCCTGTTTGATTGAGTGTTGAATTTCCTATCAAACTTGGAAATTACAAGATCGTGTACATTTGTATGACTCCTTAATCATATAAACAATGGCAATAAAATTGATTTCAATTGCAACATAAATTAATTTAAATTGCAACATACATTAAATTCAATTGCAAAATAAATTGATTTCAATTGCAACATAAATTAATTCTAACAAATAACTTTGAAATGGATGCCGAATTGTTGCAGGCTGAAGTGGCCAAATTAAGGCTAGAACTAGACCAAGCCAAAGATGAGAACACGAAACTAAGGGAAAGGGTTAAGAAAAGTAAACCTACTCTACCTGGGGGTAATGATCATAAGGGCACCACAGGTGGGGTTGGAGAAAGTGAAATGTCACAACAAGCAGAACCCTCCCGCATAGTTTATCTAGAACCAGAGAAACGTCTGGAGAAATTTAGTGGGCCAGGGGATCACAGGTTAACCCTTGAGGAATGGATATCAGATATGAAAAATTATATAGCATCACATCCCATGTCCAGTGCCCAAGCTTACTGCTTCGTCCGAAATAACGTTGTGGGACCAGCCCGAGCTGAAATTGAAAGCAGAGCAGAGGTAGAAACAGTAGATGAAGTTTTCCACATGTTGCAGGAAATCTTTAACGAGTCTGGAACTGTACACCAGCGCCGACAAGCTTTCTATCGGCGTCGACACGATCCACGAGAAACAATACTAGAGTTTTCCCATGAGCTACTAAAATTAATACGCTCCATTGAACAACTTGACCCTAGAAGTAAAAATGAAAAGGATGACATGCTGAAATCTCAATTTGCTGAGGGTGTTGCCGATATCAGTCTCAAAAGAGAACTTCACAGGCGGATTTCAGAATACGAAGAGGACACTTTCTTTGAAGTGCGTGACTGGGCCATTGAGTGGTGCAGAAGGGGCCAGCGAAATGAGGGAAGAGCACAAGTTAGAGAAGCAGCAGCCAACAGCATTGATGGAGATCTTCCCCTCATTGACCTAATGAAACGGCAAAATCAGTTGTGGGAGCAACAGTTGCACAAGCAAGTAGAACAAACACAGAAAATGGAAGAGCACATGGATGGACTTATGAAACTGATGATGCAGCAGACCAGGAACCAGTCAACACCCCATAAAAGTCAAGTCAGGAAACAGCAATCAGTACGAGCTTGTTTTCAGTGTGGAAGTCCTCAGCACTTTATACGTGACTGTCCTCAAGCTAGACTAGGACATCAAGGAAATCCGTCGAATCAGGGTCTGGCAAGATATGACTACAACCCATCACAGCAAGGTAAGGCACCATTAAACTAGTTTCGCCTGCCGTTGCGAGCCAGACGGTAGGCGATTATAACACAAGAGAACCTGCTATAATTAGTAATGCAATTGGTCGTTGTCCTGAGAGTAAAATTAAGATAGGCTCTGTAGAGATACCATGTCTCATTGATAGTGGAGCAGAGATATCCACTATCACTGAGTCTTTTTATTTGACACATTTGAAAGAGAGGGATGTTTCATTAGTTGACATAGGTTCACAAATAACGGTGTCCACAGCTAATGGAACAGAACTGCCTTTCATTGGCTATGTTGAGGTTAATATTGACCTGTTTGGCATGTGTATTCAGGATGTAGGATTATTAATTGTTAAGGATCCTTTTAGTGGGCCATCTGTCACTAGAAAAAACGCTTACCAGGAGTTGTTGGAAGTAATATCCTACAGAAACTACATGTGCTACTGGGGGCAAACCAAAAGATGAGTCAATCCATTTCTCAGAATCCAGGAGCGAAACCATGGTTGGAAGTGTTATCTTTATATGGTCAGCTTCCTGGTATCATGTATCAGCATGAAGAACTTTCCACCTATGGATATGTTAGAATTTCTGGTAGACAACCTATTTTAATTCCAGCCGGATCTGCCCGTGTTGTTACAGCCACAAGTCGTAGTGATATTTGTGCAAATTATTATGCCCTAGTGGAGAACTTGAAGGTAAGTACTCATCTCCCAAAAGGAGTAGTAGTAACACCAGCATATGTAAAAGTGGAGCAGGGCTGTCTAGCCGTAAGTATTGCCAACTTTGGTGAGGACGACGTATATCTGCAACCGCACCAACGGGTTGGAATCTTGACCAAAGGGCTTCTTATTAACACAGAGACATTTGAAGTAGAATCCAAACAGTATGACTCCTCAATAGATAAGTTAGAAGTGAACCAAGCAGAAGCAGATTTATCTACTAGAGATATTGTTTCAAAATTGGATATTGGAAGTGACCTTACACTACAACAGCGGGAGCAGATAAATGATTTAGTTTTCAGGCATAAAAGGATTTTCAGTAAAGGTGATCATGATTTAGGCTACTGTGACTTGATTAAGAACAAAATTACGCTGACAGATGATATACCAGTTAAATTGCCACATAGACGAATTCCTCCAAATCAAATGGAGCAAGTAACTAGGTACATCAATACACAACTTGCTTCTGGAATCCTTCAGCCGAGTATATCGCCATATGCCTCTGCAATAGGGGTAGTTAAGAAAACTGATGGAACCATCAGGGTGTGTGGAGATTTCCGGTTATTAAATGCAAAGACTGTGAAAGATGCCCATCCACTCCCACGTGTTGAAGAAGCTCTGGATGCCTTAAAAGGTGTAAAATATTTCTCCACAATCGATCTTGCACATGGCTTCCTTCAATGTGCGCTGGAGGAAAAAGACATGCCCAAGACTGCTATACGTGTAGGAACCTTTGGACTCTTTGAATATACAAGATTGTCCATGGGGTTATGCAATTCTCCTGCAACATTTGCCCGTCTTATGCAAGCTTGTTTAGGTGATCAAAATCTGCTTACATTAATTGTTTATTTAGATGACATCTTGGTGTATGGACAATCATTTGAGGAAATGATAGAGAGGTTAGAACTAGTTTTTCAGCGTCTATTGAAATTTGGTCTCAAGCTCAAACCAGAGAAGTGCCATCTATTCAAGAAGAAAGTAAAATATTTAGGACACCAAATCTCAGAAGAAGGCATTGCCACAGATCCAGACAAAATAGAGTGTGTGAAGAATTGGAAAACTCCAAAGACCGAGACAGAGTTAAGATCATTCATCGGCCTCGCCTCATACTATAGAAGATTTGTGAAAGGATTTGCACAGATAGCCAAACTTCTCCATCAACTGTTTGAAGGACATAATAAAAAGAAGAAACAGCTAAAGTCTAAGCAAAACCGCCGATCATTTTGTGAACGATGGGATGATTCCTGTGACAAAGCCTTTGAAAACCTCAAAGAAATGCTAACCAGCAGTCCATTATTAGGATACCCTGATTTTTCGCAACCATTCATCGTGGAAACAGATGCCAGTTACAGAGGCCTCGGTGCTGTTCTTTCGCAACAACAGGATGGCAGGTGTGTTGTCATTGCCTATGCAAGTAGAGGACTCCGACCAGCTGAAAGAAATGATGCAAATTATAGTTCTATGAAACTCGAGATGTTAGGTTTGAAGTGGGCCATAACAGATAAGTTCCAAGACTATTTATTAGGTTCAAAATTTGTAGTATACACCGACAGTAATCCTCTTTCATATATACAAACAGCCAAATTAGGAGCGACAGAAGCTAGATGGATGGCACAGTTGTCTCAGTTTGATTTTACTGTTAAATACCGTTCAGGGAAGTCCAATCGGAATGCAGATGCTCTTAGCCGGTTACATGCTAAGGTTCATGCTAAAGCAGAAGAATTGTTCCTGGATCGTAGAACCGTTTTTGGGGGAATAGTCGTACCGGTGGAATTAAGAAGGAAAATCAGTGAGTTGCAAAGATTGGATGTATCAGCAGAGGAGATGCAGACCTCGGGTCAATCAAGCCCATCAACGGATGCGCATAGTGTTTCAGATACCTTGCTGTCATACAGTCGTACAGAATTAGCTGAACTGCAGAGATTAGATAGTGAGGTTGGAAGACTGGTATATTTTTGGAAACATGGAAAACCTGCTAGAAACCAGATTCGCAATGAATCTAGTAACGTTCAGAAATTAGTCAATCAATGGAATCATTTGAGGGAAATTAAGGGTGTTCTATATCGTATCATTTGGGTGGATGGCCAAGAAGTGACCCAATTATTGTTACCCTCCTCATTGAAGAGTCAAGTTCTGGAAGCCATTCATGACAAGATGGGACATCAAGGTAAGGAACGAACCTGGATGTTGATCAGAGCACGGTGCTATTGGCCAAAAATGTTTGCCGAAATAGAAAGTCACTGTCAACATTGTGAACGTTGTTTGTTAGCCAAATCAAAGCCAAAGGTTCACACTACCATGAAAAGTTTGATTGCCAGGAAACCATTGGACATATTGGCTATTGATTTTACACTGTTAGAACGATCTAGTGATGGACGTGAAAATGTACTAGTGATGACTGATGTCTTTACAAAACTAGTCCTGTGTGTTCCAACACGTGACCAAAAGGCACATACCGTTGCAGAAGCATTGGTTAAGGAATGGTTTTTAAGATATGGTATACCACGCTCCATTCATAGTGACCAAGGCAAGAATTTTGAATCTTCCGTTATTGCAGAATTGTGTAGCATGTATAATATCAAAAAGACCAGAACTACACCATACCATCCCCAGGGAAACGGACAGACTGAGAGGTTTAATCGGACATTTCATGATTTGTTGAGGACATTAACACCAGAACAGAAGCGGAAATGGCCTAAGTACATTCCAGAGTTGGTCTGGGCTTACAATGTGACACCTCATGCATCAACTGGTTATTCACCTCATTTTCTTTTCTTTGGCCAAGAAGCCTGGTTGCCCATTGATAGTATGTTGTCAGGTGGCACGGATACACATGAGGACATGGCTATGCATGACTGGATAGAACAGCATCAAAAGAAAATGGAGATCGCTCAGAAATTAGCAGGAAACAAACTCAGGGAGGAAGCAGAAAAACGTCAGAAACGATGTGATGAAAAGGCTAGTGATTTTGATATATCCCCAGGAACCAAAGTTTACATCAAGAATAGAGGAATAAAAGGGCGGAACAAGATTCAAGATCGGTGGTGTGATAAACCCTATGTAGTAATTAGACGAATAGATCCATTAAATCATGTCTATGAGATTCAACCAATAACTGGCATTGGCAATATTAGGCGAGTACATAGGACTGAATTGTTAAATGTGCATGAATATGTTAGTATGTTTGACAGAGATGTTATTCCCAGTGACGATAAGAATTCTTGTGATGAGGAGTTCCAGCAAGGTGAAGACAACACAGATGATGATCAACCAGATATATCTACATCAGAGAATGAAGATATTGATTTGTCTAATGTAGCTGCTGCTTTAAATAATGCAGATATTAATCGAACACCAGTCACAAATCATCAAAGTAACCATTTAGAATCAGCAAGCCGCTTATGGAGTACGACAAGTAAAACGGTTCAGGAAATAGCAGAGTCACTGGATAATATTGGACCTGATCTACGGTTAGGAGTGACAGATGGATTAGCCACTGGACATGGTAGGATATGCCAGGATGCTAGTAAAGTCTCTGAGGACATTGGGGAACGTCCAATTCTTAGGCGATCTACACGGATCACAGCTGGAAAGCATAGCGACAGGTTAGGGTATACAGATACCAGTCAACTCACCAGTGAAGCCGTACAAGTTGTGGTGAAACAAGAAGGGTTTATGAGTGAGAGCACATCAGGAATCATAGCCGACCTAGCTAAGGCTCAACGTTTATTAGCACTAGTTCTAACAAAACAACTTAGCCCAGTTGATAAATAATTGTCGGGACGACAAAAAGAAAGTTGGGGAGAATGTGAGAGAGTGAATTTACATGACTTTAATTAATGAATAAATAACTTTCCACCCAGCCTATATACTTGTTTAAGCCACACGGTATATGCTCAATTCCAGCATTCGCTGGTCATATTAATTAACCTGTCACCCTCACAACTGATTTATGCATGCTTGGTGTATGAATATGTATCTAAGAGAGGAGCTGGACTTGGTTTCTGAGTGCATCTTGGGTAGTAATCTTGTGTCACATGAGATAACTTGAGGTATACATGTGAAACTGAGTTGGTTTAATCCGGCTATCCCATAGGTGTAATTTAGTAACTAAGATATAGTTCGGGACTATTTGGCGTCAATTAAAATCTGACCAGATCAGGTTGCAGTAATGGGAGACAGGGAGAACAGCTGAGTGAGAGAGAGAGGAAGTCAGAACTGTGTTTAATAGGACCGGACTGTGCATAGCAGGAGTGAGAGTAAAAACTTATAAAGGTTAGCACAGTGAATTGCATGGCATTTACCTAGAAATATAGACATGGCTGTTTTTCGGCATTGTATGGCAAATTAAAGGATGAGAACTGAATAACCAGGCTTCATGGATTCAAATGACGGCTATTCGGTGGGATTGCTGTAGAGAATCTGGCATCTGAAATGTTGTCTTGTAAGCTATGGGGGTTTCTGATACGTGAGTTTTAACCTGAAAACCATGGTATTCAAAGCAACATCACTGTAAATAAATTCGCCTATATAGCATTTCATCAGCCAGTGTTTATGTTTCATCTATTCCTCAATTCAACGAACTTAAGGTGACATATAAGAACTTTGTCACTCGTAGCCGGGTAGTACAACCATATTGCAAAATGTATTTACCCTGTTACACATGTATTGCCATTTAGATGGAGCATAGGCAGCCTGGCCACTCTTCTTTGTCCTGATCTCCTTCCTCCTTCGAACGTACGTATCACGAAGATTCCTCCACTTCTTTTTCCAAAAGTCACCTAAATGAAATAACGTCGTTTGACAGTTTCGGTGTGTCTTTAAACACATATACAGTAAAATAACACAAACTAACATTTCTAGTTTCCATCATAGACATAGATTTTTGCACAGGCAATCGGGTGGGTGGGCTTTACGGGCTTTACGGGGGTGGGGGTGGATGCAGGATGGGTGGGGTGGGCCAACCTACAGACAGACAGTAAGACAGGCAGGCAGACAAGCCGACAGACAGACAGGCAGGCAGGCAGGCAGGCAGGCAGACAGACAGGGAGGCAGGCATTCATTTGGAACATACCATTTTTATCTTTCTGTCCGAGATCACTTGAAATGTAAGTCCAAATATTTCCAACCTTTACGGCATCTTTGTAATCAGCCCTGCTAGGATCATATAGAGTCGGGTGCAGACGCACCTTTTCAATTAAACTTTCTACAATTTCTCCTTCTACGAAAGTGCGAGGCATATTGATTTGTCAGAAGGTACAATATGTATATAGCGCCGAAGGTAGTTGAAAATTATGACCGGATTGCAATCTGTAATCACATGTAGGCCTATTTACACGTGCATTCACAGGTATAAGCTGACACGTTGCCATTTGCACGTGCATTCACAGGTAAAAACCGACACGTTGCCCGTATCTAGGTGTGAGCCTATATTTGTGTCACTTGGACAATACCTCAGTTTACGTCACATTTTCGGAATTCCCTTGTCCGTATATCGTCCGACGTGCGCTTCGATCACTTTGAGATTGATCGGTCCGTCATCGGATGACGAATGTCGGATGACGGATAACGCATTACGTACACATCTGAACACCTCTATGTATTTTACTATATTTTGATTTTATCGTATGACGGATGTCGTGTGTCGGACGTCGTATTACGCACACATGTGAACAAGCCCTAAGAGCTAATTCTATTTTTATTGCGCATCCGTATGTTATTTTGGGCACGGATCTTGCAGAAATGCTGTTAGTAGCAACAACCTTCGAAATAGCTAAACCTATATTGGCGATATATAACGGAGTAAGCTCCCTTGAGGTAATTTTCAATGGATGAATCCAGTTACAGCTAATCCCTGTCCATCTCTAGATAATCTCCGCCCGTTGTTTGCACGGTTTGGTTTTGATTTCATTACTTTGAATCATGAATTCCCAGAATCGCAAATTCATAATTTCATGGTTACCATACAGCTAACCTGTTGAATATTTTGAAACTAATTTGTTGCTGGCAGCAACAGCACCCAGTCACATTAGTTTCAAAATATTCAACAGAATGTTTATGAAATAGTAAAGACATACAATTCATACAACTGGCGGACTTTTAAAAGTTCCTGACGAGCTCGTTACGCCATTCATTACGTCGGTGATTGTGACGTCAGCATATATGTGACGTAATAGAAAATGACGATATGAAACTTGAAAACCTGAATTCTCAGAATCTAAATAGCAAGGTAACTATACACGTAAGCTCTTGAATAATTTGAAACTAATTTGACAGGGTGACAGCTCCCGGGTCAATTGATTTCAAAATCTTCATCATAATATTTCTTAAATTGTAAATTTATCAAAGACATAAAACTACAATGCGTCCATATTTATGACTGACATTTTGATTTTCGTGATGGACTTATGTCATTCTGATTATGACGTCAGCAAACAAGCGACGTATTGAATTATGACGCCATATACTTGGAGTGGCAGAGCGGATTCCTCTATTGATATCGACATCAAGTCGGACATATCAGACGTTGAATCTTCCATCATCGAGATATACAATCCAACACCAACCCACATACCCATCAATAATGCATTCTCGCTCATTCACATGGTCAATGATGCTGAGAAGATGCCATAAAGTGTACGCTGCATGATTACATATTGGAGCATCATCTCCGCTCAAACTAATATGATTTCAGATTCAGATTCTTTATTGCAATAACACAAACATGAGGATATGGCACGTATAAATACAGACAATACATGACAAATGAAATGACTTCAAACACACGGTGGTGAATCACAATGCCCCTTCCATTACACTGACATAATGGATTGTAGTCGTAGAACAATCCGCAAGCTTTAGCAATGGCATGCATAATTATAACACCCACTTCATAACACATGGAATGCGGCTATATTATTTACAATTAACCCTTTAATGTCCAAATTTGGTCAAGAAAATTTAGATTATTTCCTTATTGAATGTCCATTTGTAGGCTATGAGAAGACTTTTTTTGAAAATTTACCACTGAAATGGCTGACTCGGTTACCGAGCCATTCATTTTAGTGGTAAAATTTTTAAAATAGTATTCTCTTGGCCTACAATTGGACATTCCTCAAAACCACTGCAGAGACCGGTTTTGGTCGGCTTCGTCGTGAAAGGGTTAAATGCACGCACGCACGCAAACACGCACGCACGCACGCACGCACGCACGCACGCACGCACGCACGCACGCACGCACGCACGCACGCACGCACGCACCCACGCACCCACGCACCCACGCACGCACGCACGCACGCACGCACGCACGCACGCACGCACGCGCACGAACGCCCGCAGGCCACACCATAACGCACAAAGGCAGACAAAACTAAAACATTTTTTTAATTTTTCTATGAAACTACGAAATGGTATCATTTGCCAATGAAGCAAGACAAAGTTGAATACGATCTAACAAAGAACACGGTTAAAATGCCTTTGGCACATTACATTACAGTACAGATTATAAATAAACTACAATGTTTCTAAATCAGAAATAGAAACATGTTAGTGACGATTATTTTGAACACGTCGTAAGATATGTTCTGTCGAACATTTTGATTATTTTGAACATGATTACCTTAGGCAGCAACATCTTCCAATATAATGGAGAACTCCAGTTTTAGCTATGCCTACTCCACATGATTTGCCAGCGTTGGGATCAATTGATACCTGAACTCTCTAAATTTCAATTTCCATAGAACTATACAGGTAAGCTGGTGAATATTTTGAAACTAATTTCACTGGTTGTTGTTGTGCCCAGTCAAATTTGTTTCAAAATATTCAACAAGATGTTTATTTAATAGTAACGACATACAAGTCATACGAGAACGCTTAGTCTGTAATCAATTAACCATTAGTGACTAAATAAGCTACGCCATTTATGACGTGATTAATTATGACGTCACCTTACCCATACACGTTATGTAATAGATTATGACGTCATATGAAGGATGGAGAAACTGGAATCGTCTATTCAGAGCGCAAAGAATTAAACAACATCCTCTATTTTCTGAGCTAAACAGTATATCATTCAGAAAGAAGCCATTACGATTCTGCTTTTTCATGTCACAAATGAAGAATAGAATATTTACACGCTATTTTCAGCTGCGATGTGGGGTAAACGTTTTACGGAATCATATGCGACAATCTCTTTTGTTGTAGCACAGTCGATAGAATCTCTATGACTGCGCGTTCCAGATTTTTTTTGATTCTCCATTTTTTTTCTCTTTTTTTCAAGCTTATTCGGTAACTTCTTCAGAAGTGTACGAAACATATATACATGAAATATACATATAATGGCGGTTACATATGTTATATACATAATTAAATCTTATAGGTGTTTATGGTTTTCAATGATATAAATAAGTGATGATAGTAGTGGTCGTAAACTGATGATGATGATGATGATGATGGCGAGTAGTATGAATACTGTATAGTTACTACTACTACTACTACTACTACTACTACTACTACTACTACTACTACTACTACTACTACTACTACTACTACTACTACTACTACTACTACTACTACTACTACCACTACCACTACTACTACTACTACTACTACTACTACTACCACTACCACTACTACTACTACTACTACTACTACTACTACTACTACTACTACTACTACTACTGCCACCGCCACTCGCTGAGACGTGAATAAATTTGTGGAAGCAATAGGTATGGCAAGCTTTACGCGCCGGTAATTACATAATCTGTTATTTCTTTTTTAACTTATTCATAATGATGTCAATATATTTACAGACAGCTATTTTTGTTTTGCGGTTTTTAGTACTGATAAGCTAATACATTTTATGTGTATTTGAGTGAAGTGTATAATATTTAGGAAGATATATTCTTCTCTCTGCATTTATTTCAGGACATTCAAATAAATAGTGGAATTCGGCGCCTTGTACGTAGGTTAAATAGATTGCAAAAACGTGCATACCTCCCCTCTTCTATTGATAATTTGTGGTTGCTGCTTCGAAATTTACAGAGTATTTTTGATAGTTTTGATAGTTTTTCTGGGAGAGAGATTAGATATTTTTCGAATTTTAAATCTTCTTTGTAAATCCTATATGTGATGCATAATCTGCTATTGAAGATTTCCCCGCGCTACTCTTGCATATACCGATTCAGATTTCCAAATTTTGCACATCTAAGGCCGTGTTCTTTCTCACTGGAGAATTAATCGGGAATAACGCTATACCTCAGGTGCCTAAGGCATCTTTCTCATTACCTAATCCTTGTAGTGTATCATAATAGCATAGGTCACTGAGGACATCTGACTACCCCCACTGTACCATAAATCTAACAGTAGGGGTAAATTTAATGTCTTTAATTATCAGCATAGTACACGGATACACTATTTCATCAGGTCAGCAACGGCCACCTCTCTGAAGACTGCATGCACAATATAAGACATTCGGTTTCTATCAAGCGCCCCATGCACATGTATTTCAGTATCAGTCTATATTAAATATTCATCTATGTTAATTAACTTCACCGTGTCTTGTAGTAACAACATACATTAAATCTGTCGACGAGGATAAAGTTTGTAAGGTTAAAAAAGTTTGCAAAGTGACAACCTTTAATAACAGTTCGGAAATGAAAATTCAGCTGTTTATGCAGAAAAATATTTCTGCGCTAGTTTTCTAGAATTACCGTCAAAATAAATTAAAGCTCCCGTGAACCAATAAACGGCGTGATTCAACACAACACTAACCTGGCAATGCCTAACCAGTTATAGTAACACTTGGACAATACCCATGGCTATAAGAATGGATTTGGGGTTGACAACGTTACTACCCTTCGACGCAAACTCGGACCATGCATCAACAGGTTCTAAATGGAAGGCATGGTGGGATAGGTTTGATATCTATCTGGACTCAGCAGGTGTTACGAGTGACAAACAAAACCCGGCTCTTCTACTCCACCTCGCTGGGGAAAGCGTTCAGAAGGTTTTCAGAGGATTGCCAGACACACATGAAGATTATAAGACAACATACAAAAAGCTAGATGAGTATTTTCTGCCGAGGAAAAAATGTCCGATATGGACGCTTTGTTTTCAAACATACACAGCAAGAAAATGGTGAATCACTGGGTCAATTTGTAACGAGATTGAGAACTCTTGCGATTTCGTCTGAATTCGGCAATACGGATGAGGCAATAGCAGACCAGGTCTTGGAGAAATGCACCTCGGCAAGTTTAAAGGGTTGTGTATTGCGTGGTAACGATTCGACACTCGCCAGTATTCTTGATAGAGGACGTGCTATGGAACGAGCGGATTCCCAAATGCGGAATATTCAACACAATTCAGGAAATTACGAGGAGAGAAATATAGTGTCTACTACTGGATGTAGCAAGAAACACGCACCTCCGGCTCCTTACCAAACCGAATCTGCCAAATCGAGCAATTGTTTCAACTGTGGTGGTGTATGGCCATATCCAGATCAGCACCCTTGTCCAGCTCGAGGCAAAACGTGCAACAATTGTAACAAAATGAACCATTTTGCGAAATGCTGTCGAAGCAGCAGCAATAGTAATAGTGCGAAAACCATGAACTATAAATGCCAGTCTGTGCGAAACAGACCACTATATGCAGTACAAGTCTTCCGACACATACACAACCATCTCAGATTCAGAGGACGAGTATGTTGCAATTCTCAATGGAAATAATAGACACGGTGACTATGCACTAGCTTGCAACGACAAACGTCCAGAAGCTACAGTTTCGATAGCTGGAGTAGATATTAACATGCTGATTGACAGTGGTGCGTCTGTTAATTTAATTGATGCTCGAGATTACCTAATGATTAAAAGGTACAACACGGACATAAGATTGAAAAACTCGAACTCTTACATATATGTTTACGGAGCAGCAAATCCTTTGCCCGTTCTCGGCAAATTTGAAACTGTCGCAGAAACAATATCTCAGATTTCCCTAACAACATTCTTAGTGGTCAATAACGTCGCAGGATCGGTATTAGGCTATAAAACAGCCATAGATCTCGGATTGCTAAACTTGTCGACAGAACACAATGATGGGTTTCATCGGATTAGAAATCCAAATGATCAAAAATTATTTATCCGTGTCAAAAACCATAAATGGCAACAACAGTCTACACGTTACAATGTTGAACAAGATGGCGTCACGGCAAAGCTGAAAGTGGACAATTGTGTGAACAAAAACAGTACAAAGCAGTCACAAGCAAGAAAGGGGAGATACCGCGAGGATGCAGGTGGGACACGTGGTAGGAATTCATCACAAGTGAAGAGGATTCCCTCTAGAATTCATAGATGGACAGCAGATTGTGATTCGGAAGAAGACGACTGGAACTGTAGTTGCATTGATTCGGATGAAGAAGATCCTACTCAAATCTATTACCATCTGACAAGACTCAGACACCCTCCTGGCACTCTACAGTCCACCTATCAGAGCGAATATTTTATAGTATAGTTTCATTCATAAAATGACTAAATGGACCTTTCCATTTTGAGGTATGCCCCGTCCATCACTAGCTAAGCTCCACCCATACCTCGCCGTGTTGGGATTGATCGATCCGCAAATGCCCTACCTATCAATTTCCTGAAAACTATACAGGAAAGCTGTTGAATAGTTTGTAGCTAATTTGAATAGGGGCTGTTGCTGCGCCCAGTCAAATTAGTTTCAAAATATTCAACAGAATATTTATTAAATAGTAAAAGCACACAATTTGTACAACAACGCATAGACCGTCTTCAAATATGCGTTTGTGGCGTACTTATCGACGTCATTCATGACGTCATTCATTATGATGTCATTCCACACATCACGCAGTTCATTATGACGTCATATGATGGGTGGGTACTCTGGAAAGGTGAATTATAATGTACAAACATATATCTGTGGTATATTAGTTTCTTTCACATCACGCATGGATTATAGGCAACATATATACATATAGTGGGTCAGATTCATTTTCAACATACTTGGTTATTCGGCTATATTATGGAATATCAGTCATAAGATGGAACACCATAATACGGACTATTCTTGACATAGCAGAGCTAGACGAATAATCTACATATAAGGCCATTATTTATCCTCATACACATTGTACTCACAGTCATAAACATTTCTATAATTGTGACATTTTTGGAATTATAAATATCTTGTTTAGTGACGGATACATTTCTATTTCGTAACATTGGCATATATTTGTAGGGGGAGGGGGGGGGGGTTGTAGTGTATCAGAATAGCATAGGTCACCAAGGACATCTGACTTCCCCCACTGTACCATAAATCTAACAGCAGGGGTAAATTTAATGTCTATAATTATCAGCATAGTACACGGGTATACTATTTCATCAGGTCAGCAGCAGCCACTTCTCTGAAGACTGCATGCACAATATAGGACATGTAGTTCAGTATCAGTCTATATTAAATATTCATCTATGTTAATTAACTTCACTGTGTCTTGTAATAACAACATACATTCCGGTTTAACTCATTCGTGTACTATGTATGTTGTACTATGCATTCGTGTACTATGTATTTATAGATCTATCTGTTTGCATTCACACTGATGGAGAGTGAGAGAGAATGCTGATGGTAACGCTAGCTGTCACATTTTGAGGGAATAGTTTGCGTTCATATAGGGAAGTAATAACAATATATCGGAAGATAAACTACTTTCCGAGATATTCATTGATCCTATAGATAGTGGATGGTAGCAATCTGGGCATCTTAACTAATCATATTTTAGTTATCAGCTGCAGGCTCGTGTTCACTTAAGATCCGAGAGATGCAATTTTGCTCCCTCTTTAAAATTAGGACTTAGGCCGTGTTCTCACTAGAGGGTTAGGCAGGAATAACGCCATGTACTTCATGGGGGGAAGGAGAATGAGAGCGCGCGAGAGAGAGAGAGAGAGAGAGAGAGAGGAGAAAGAGAGAGAGAGAGAGAGAGAGAGAGAGAGAGAGAGAGAGAAGAGAGAGAGAGAGAGAGAGAAAGAGAGAGAGAGACGGAATACTTATCACTAGGCTTTAATAATTAATATACCGGGGAATATTACGAAGTTTATTTCCTGCACTATCTACGTTAATGTATCTTTCTGGGTTAAACCTAGAATAAATCTAGATCTACGCGGCAGTAAATCGTAGCCCTTAGAGCCTCGTTTTCCTGGATTTATTTGGATGAACGTCAGCTTAACCACTATTGTTCTCGGGCATCTGTAGCGATTTTGGATTTCTTAGACACGTGTTGCTATCATGTGTTTTAGAATCAGAAAATTCAGCTGATGATAAAAATCGTGGTACCAATCTTTCCTTCAGGTTTAAATTAATGTTTATTTTTACAACACGTTTGAAACATGAATGAGATTGCGAATATGTCTAAACCTAATTTTCTTCAGAAGTTTGAGGTGTTGCGTATCAAAATGAACATGGAGTATTTTAACATTTATAAAAACTAAATTTATTACAAATAGTAATCATCGTCCAGTACGTTTAAACGTTGTACCAATACATAGGCGAGCATCATCGAACCAATGGACCTTTCCATAGTAATGACGTCATATAACGTCATAATCGCTAAGCAGCGTGTAGGATGGCGCCATAATCATTACGTCATAAATGTTTCTATATGGCCGGTCTTTAACTCTTAATAGTCCGACACGTTGTAAGAATTGTATGTCTCTACTGTTTAATAATAGACAGCAACCGCACTCGGTCAATTTGATTTCAAAATATTCTTACCTGTATAGTTTTCTGGAAATTGATAGTCAGTGAGTTCAGAGATCGTTCTATCCCAACACGAACAAGGTGTGGGTGGAGCTTAGCTAGAGATGGGCGGGCCATATCTTAAAAAGGGACAAGTCCTTTGGCGAGACTATCAACATGGCATCGTTAGGGCTTTCAAGATGCAGAGCATCAAGGTTTGATTCGAGAACAAAGACTATGTATCTTCTTCCCCGTTCACTCATTTTTGCCATACATCCACACGACAGGGTAGGATGAAGTGTCTCAGCAGGGCACAAAGACTAGATATGACAAACGATAGTGTAAATCGAAAGGAAGAAAATCGTTAATTAGAAGAAGACATGAAAAACATCCATCCATATACACGGGTTATTTGGTGGAAAATTCTCCCAAAGAAAGATGGAACAGTTGGTCATTTTGATAATTGAATATCTGTCCACAACATTCCCCATAATTATAATGCAGGTTACTTGGTCGGTGGTAGGCCAATACTGGGCCATATCGATCCGGCCCGGTATTTGCTCAATATCGGCCCAGTAACCTGCGTAATCATGGTAATTGTCTGATGAACAGGCTTGGAAACTCCAAGGCAACGGTGACAACCATTACCCAAGCAATAATGTATGAAGCAACAACCAAATTCAAATGTTGCACAAACATATGTATGTATAAAACTTGAATTGTGTCATTCTAAATTAGATAATCAAGGTGAACGCACGGACGCACACACGCATGCACGTGCCCACACACGCACGCGCGCGCCAACACGCGAAGGAACGAACGCGTGCACGCACGCGCACACACGCGCACACACGCACGCACGCACTCACACACACACGCACGCAAGCACGCACGCACGCAGACACTCACGCACGCACGCACGCACGCACGCACGCACGCACGCACGCACGCACGCACGCACGCACGCACGCACGCACGCACGCACGCACGCACGCACGCACGCACGCACGCACGCGGACGCACGCGCGCACACACGCGCGCAGATATGACTAGCTCAACAGTCGCGCAACGCGTTGCGAGAATAATAATTCTTTCTGATCAGGTACTACATACCTTCCTAACCATCATTTTGATCTACTGTAGATAAAATAATAAGAAATGTCAGGCGCCGGAAGTATCGTGTATAACCAGAGATCTAATTACTATAGCGATGCCAATGACACCGACCCAACTATGCTACATTCAATCCTGTCTGTGCTGAATACCACATTCATAATGGACTTTTCCAGTTTATCCATCAATCATATGACGTCATAATCAACTACGTATAGTGTAGAATAACTTCATAATCAATAACGTTATGAATGACATAGATAGGTTTGTCAATTGAAGCCTTAATTGAAGACGGACTAAGCGCTGTTGTATGAATTGTATGTCTTTACTATTTAATCACGATGCTGTTGAATATTGTGAAACCAATTTGACTGGTCTCTGTTGCTACCATAGGCAGAATGAGCACCAAGTCAAATTAGTTTCAATATATTCAACATCTTACCTGTATAGTTTTATGGAGTCAGGGGTAAATCTATCCCAACATGGCGAAGTGTGGGTGGAGCTCAGCTAAAGTTGGACGGGACATAGATAAAACTGGATTCCTCAATTATGAGTGGTCACTAAAGACAGGTGGTTACTTAATAGATCTCGGTGGCTAACAATAGCTTTCTTGAATATTTGCTTATTTAATGCCAATGTGCAGTCCAAGAAAAGACTATTTTCGAAAATCTGCTACTGGAATAACCGGCTCGGTTTTTGAGATAAGTATTTCAGTAGTATAACTTATGTTCATGTGTATGACGGGAGCCATTATAGCCGTAATCTCTATTTTATTAAAGCTGACGTGATACTTCAAATACAGAGATACATAATACATATGTAACATCTCCCTTTGTTGGTGTTCGTTGATAACATATAATAACTAATTAATGTGATATAATTATAGTAATTAAATAAAGTTCAATTACGATTAAAACATTACAGAATCTTTATAATGTTGTATGTTTCATGATCTCATTCACAACTTCAGATTCATTCATTTTACTCAACCATACTCTCATTTAGTGTCATTCATCTGTGTATCGTAAAGGCTTTCTCATAACCCTACCCCTGGATGTGATTCGTGCATTACTGATTGCATTCATTTGATGTGTGCGGATGGCTTGTGTTGACATTCGGATGAACTTTCGATTTCTTCGATATGTAGTTCCATTGTCATCTTCAACAAGGAAAGATCTTGGTTCTGATGAGTTTTGAACGATGTATCCAATTTGATATAGCTGTTGTGTGTCTTCAGTCTTCTTGAACATCATTTCATCGCATTTCTGCAGCGTTGGTAGATCTTTAGCATTCTGATCATGCCAATGTTTTATTTTATCTTTACGAGACTGCAATCCATCTTTCACCTGCTCCTTAGGTTGAATTCCAGGATGTAGTAAGATTTATTTTGTCGGAAGAATGCTATTAAGTCTTCTGGACATGGGAAGCTGTGCTAGCGAGCCTAATGTAGCACTTAGAGGTGTATTTCTCTACTCTAAAATTGCTAGCTATAGATCTGATCCGTCTTCTTCAGATTTTCTCAGGATCTGCTTTACAGTTCTAACAGTTCTTTCAACTAATCCCTTACTCCTGGGATATCGAGGTGATGATGTGATATGTCTGGATTTCCATTCATTGAAAAGGTCCTCAAATTCTTTTGAGCTGTATTGTGGTCCATTGTCACTTATGACAATCTGTGGAATACCAAATCTGGCAAACATTGCTTTTAATTTGCATATGACTGTTGCACTTCTTGTGTTTTCAAGTCATGTAATCTCCCAATATTTTGAGCATTAGTCATTCACTAATACATAATCCCGCCTTTTGTAGACAAACAGGGCTGTTCATACTTTCTCCCATGGTTTGTCTAGAATGTTGTGAGGCTTTAATGTGTCTTTCTGATTGTTTTCCATGTATTTTGGCATGTTTCACAATTGGTAATCAAATCCTGAATTTCCGATGTAATGCCTGGCCAATATCCAATATCTCTGGCTCTTCCCTTTGTTCGCTCTAGACCCCAATGTCATGTGTGTAGTTTCTGTAGGATATCTGATCTAGAATTTTTTGGGATTAGAATTTGTTCACCTTTATATATGATATCATTCTGTTCTAATAACTCATTACGATATGCGAAAAACTATTGAATTTCTGCTGGAAATTGTGACTTCTCTTGCGGAAATCCATTGTTTATGACATCTTTTATCTTCTGCAATTGTGTGTCTTTTCTTGTCTCCTCTGCAATTTGATTTCTTTTGGAGTCTGTTATTTGAAGGTTGTCTTCTTCTAAACTCTTGTGCTCCTTATTATGTGCTGGATATGCCCTGTTTAGCGTGTTAGCAATTAATAGTTCTTTTCCAGGTTGTACTGTTGTCTGATGTCGTATTTTTGCAAGCGAATTATCATTCTTTGACTCCATGGTGGAGCTTTCGCAAGGGGTTTACTGAAGATTGCTTGGAGTAGCTTATGATCGGATTCTATTTTCACAGTTTTTCCATATACATATTGATGGAATCTCTGACATGAAAATACAACAGCGAGACATTCTTTTTCTACTTGAGCATATCTGGTTTCTGTTTCAGACATAGCTCTTGATGCCTCTTGCAGGAGTACTGCTCCTAATCCACTTTGGCTTGCATCCACTGATAATGTTACATCTTCGTTAACATCATAGAATCTTAGCAAAGGTCTGTTACCCAAAACTGTTTTTATTTTGACGAACACATTTTCTTGTGGTTTCTGCCAGTTGAATTGATTCTCCTTCTTGATTAGTTGTTTTAAAGGTTCTGTCAGCTCTGAAACATTTGGATTATATCTTCCCAGCTAATTCATCATGCCTAACAGTCTATATACTGCTTGCTTGTCATTTGGACGAGACGTGTCTTCTATAGCTTTGACCGTATCTTCTTCTAGTCTCATACCTTCTGCTGAAATGGTATTGCCTAAATATTTTCTTTCTTTCTTTTTGATCTCACATTTCTCTCTGTTCAGAGTGACATGTTCTTTTCTGCAGATTTCTAGGAGTTTTGAGTCGCTCATCGCGTTCTTTTTCTGTGTTTTCCCATATTAATATGTCATCGACATAGTTAATGACACCTTCAGCTGACACTAGAATTTGACTTAACTTCCTTTGGAATACTTCTTGAGCTGAGGTAATACCAAATGGCATTCTGAGAAACCTGTATCTACCAAATGGGGTGTTAAATGTTGTCAAGTGTGAACTTTCCTTTGTAAGTTCGATTTGCCAGTAGCCTGACGACCAGTCCAATTTCGTGAAGTATTTTGCTCCTTGTAGTTTTGCTTGGATGTCCTCCTGGGTTGGTATATGAAAATGTTCACGCATTACTGCTCTGTTCAAATCCTTCAGATCAAGACAAATTCTTAGTGATTTATCTGGTTTGTGAACTATTACTAATGAAATAACCCAGTCTATAGCGATGCTAACTTTCTGGATAACTTTGGCTTTTTCTATTTGTTTCATCTTTTCCTTTAATTGTGGCTTTATGGTTTCTGGAACTTTCCATACAGGATGAACTACTGGATGTACATATTTATTTAGGCTGATGCTGTATTCACCTTTAGGTTTTCCTAGATCTGTGAAAACATCTGCCTATTCCTCTAGTAGACCTGATGAATGGTCTGGATTTTGCTGAACTGAATGTGTTCTTGTTAACATCTTCATTTCAAGCATTGCTTGTAGACCTAGGATTGGTGGTGATTGTACATCTGCAATAAGAAGATTGAGAGCGTGCATGTTGTCCCTGTTATATGTGCTGAACCTGTATCGAGTTTGAATTTAACTGTTTTATTACACTCCAGTACAGTCACAGACGCATACCATTCATCCTCTTGTTTTGTTTTGGAGGGGTGTTTACTATATGCACACACTGCACATTTTCACATTTTATTTTACATTCAGACATGATTTGCACATTTGATTTGCTGACTGTGATCTCTGAATCATCCGACACATGTTCACTTTTCATACCTTATTCATTCTACAGTTTCTGAGTGAACTGTCATTTCCCTGTTATCTTTCACACATGTGTGTTCTTTACCACACTGTTCATTACTTGCAAAACCAGGATAATTGTCCATAAATATTGTATCAATCAGGAAATTATCATACAAATTGTCATCGGAGACTTGTTTTTCTACAAAATGTACCTTTGCCTGCACAAACTGCAAAGTGATTTTGTTTCGAGCAGTTGGAGCAAATTTTGCGCCATGCTGGACAGTTCCGTGGATCATGTGTTCTGTCACCTTTCTTACACTTGAATGTTTTTACACCATTTAGTGTCTTTCGCGTATGATTTTGAAGAACCTATTTGTTTTTCCTTGGTGTCCCGTCGTTTTGTTTGCTTCTGGATGACATCTACATGACTGTCATTTGCAATTTTACTTGTCACTACCCGCATGTGTGTTCGAGAAAGTTCTCACGATGATGCAATTTCCACTGCTTTTGCTTAGGGCCAAATCGGGTGTTCTGAAAAGTCGTTCACGCACAGCATTACTTCGTATGCCGATTACAATTCTAACTCGCATCATTTCTTCTCGGAGACTATCATAATCGAATGATTTGCTTAGTTTACGCAGATCTGTATAAACACATTGAAATGTTTCAGTTTCGTTCGGAACTCTTGTAGCAAAATTGTACCGTTCTTTTATAATGTTTTCTTCCACAAATAGCGAACTTCGAAACGACGTATTAGAGGGTATATTTTTTCTTTCTCCGTATCAGGATATTCCCAACTATCAAACAATTATGTCGAATCTGGCCCAGCTAAGTACAGAAATATTGCACATTGTTGCTTTTCCGTTACCGCATACAGTTCATATGCTCTCTTAAAACGTTTCCAATTCACCTCTAAATTCATATCTAAACACAATTGTTTAGGTACTCCGATTATTTCAGCCATGTTTGAAAATTTTTCTGATTCTGCAACAATATTATTTCGTTCAGATTCCGCTCCAATATTCTTTTTTACGTCTCGGTTATGATCACAAGTTTTCGTACGAGAAAACGTCCGTGTACCACAAAATCAGTGTTTATTTCTGTATTTTATTATTGTTTCTTTATTCAATCGACACTTATCTGTTATACGGTCGCGTTTTTATTCACATATTCTTTTTATTTCATGCGGGAGGTCCGTTTCATATTCTGACACCATCTTATGATCTGGTGTATGACGGAAGCCATTATAGCGGTAATCTCTATTTTATTAAAGCTGACGTGATACTTCAAATACAGAGATACATAATACATATGTAACAGTATATTTTCGAAAAAAACCTTCTTTTGGATCTGCGCACTACACACCACCACTCACTGTGCACAACTCTGAAGGATACTTCATCGGGACTGACCAGGGAAATGCCGAGGCGGTCTGAGAATGGGTCAAGGAACAGTTCACTGACAACGATGATGAGTCCTTGCACCCGTTCTCAGGAGACGCTAGGCCATTACTAACCCCAATTAAAACAGCAGAAGTTGAGAAGGCACTTAAAGCCGTGAAATATGGACGTGCAACTGGACCTGATGGCTTGAACAATGAATTTTTCAAATATGCAAGTGACATTATCTCAAAACCGATCACGCACATAATAAATTCAGTTTTCCCATCGATGCTGTAGGCCAAGGCACCCTTATCGCACTACCCAAGCCCAAGAAGCCACAAGGCCCCCAGCCAATATGCTGCCCATTGTGCTCCTCGAAAGCATATTGAAAATCTTATCCAATGTTACTCTATGCTGCATCTCAGACAAGATCGATGACTTCACCAGATCATGTCAAAGTGGCTTCAAACGTGGACGCAGCTGCTTGTGTCGGTAGTCATGTCCAAACACTGGGATTTCTGCTAAATGGCCATTGACATGTCACGAGCCTTCGACACCATTAAACGCACGCAGATCATGGATGTACTACGCCAGGCCAGTTGCAATGAAGATGATCTACAACTAGTGAAACTACTGCTTGCAGACACCAAGCTACGAGTCAAGTCAGTGAAGTCAGTAGAGTTTGAGACATCAATCGGCTCCACACAGGGAGATGGTCTATCTCCTGTGCTTTTCAGCTGTTGCCTTCCTGCTGCATTCAAATCCGTGTTGGAAAGTTCCACAAGACCAAAACCCCAGTGTCAATACTGGACATGCCGCTAGAGATGGAATATGCCGACGATGTGGACTTCATAGACGCGGAAAAGAAACCCCTTGACGAGCTTCTCTCAATAGCTGCAAGCAAACTAAAAATTTAGAATCTCTATATGAATCCAAAACAGAGTTCACCCACATATACCTATCGACAAAGCATGAAACTATAGAAAATGACGACCCACTTCGTGGCGGTGAACCATGGTGGAAAAGTAGAATCCTGGGCTCACTGCTTTGCAGTACTGCTGACATTTATGCACGCTGCGTCATGGGGAACATAGCCTTCCAGTTCCTCTGGAAGCTATGGATTTGTAGATCAAAGATGCCCTTGATAAAAGGACTATGTTTATACAACGAAACCTACATTTCCTTGTATAGCTGTAACAGCTGGGGAGCTCCAGAAGCAGCTCTAAACAAACTCGATGCCTGCCACCGCAAACACCTATGCACTATTACTGGACACTGATGGCCAGACATCATAATTTCCAATTATGCAATATATAAGATATGTAATACGTCGCCGCTGTCTGGAAAGGTAGCTCAGTAAACATGTGTCATGTTTGGCCATGTCATAATGGTGCCAGTAGACACACCAGCACAGAGAGCCTTAGAATTCGCCCTACTCGGAGCAAGTAAATACAATGCCAGGAGAGGACATCATTGCATACATATGCTAAGTGTGCTACGAGGTGGCCTCAAGAAAGCAGGACTCGGTACATTCGAGTCAAGAGTGGACCTGAGGAAGTTATGGAATTCGGCTGAGGACAAGACGCGGTGGGCAAAAGCGAAGAAGGACTGATTGCAGCTGAATGGATGTTTCTACTACTACAGCCGCAGAACACAGCAATCATACATACATACGCGTCTCTTGGCCTGAAAATGGGTATCCACCAAGACCGCGGCAGAGGCCGGATTTGGACATAGATGGGTTAACTGTGCAATTAATTGAAAGTACGCGAACAGAATGAATGGCAATACATAGAGGATTCTGACGAGTCTGGAGTCAGCTGACATTGGAAACAAAATATAATATATTTATACGTATACAAAAGGATCTTCAATGGCATACATACGACAGCTTATCGTAATGAATAGACGGTAAATAATGCACCTGAATCCATGTACAATGTAAAAAGTATTGCGTTAACTATTTAAAGATTAATTTGACTAATACCAATATAGTTTCCTGTCGGATTAGTTTCGACAGAATTCATTAATATACCTGGGAATCGGTGGTAATCCAATTACAACTCTCGAGCTAATAGTCGTATGACTGAGATTTAGAGAATTTAAATGGTCAATAATGATCTCTCTTTTTACTTCTATCTATCTCTCTCTCTCTCTCTCTCTCTCTCTCTCTCTCTCTCTCTCGCCCCCCCCCCCCTCTCCCTCTCTCCCTCTCTCTCCCTCTCTCTCCATCCCACCCTCTCTCTCTCGCCCTCCTTCTCCATCGCTCTCTTTTCTTTTCTCTCTCTCTCTCTCTCTCGCTCTCTCTCTCACTCGCTCTCTCTCTCTCTCGCTCTCTCTCTCTCTCTCCACTCTCTTGCTCTCTCGCTCTTTCTTTCTTTCTTTCTTTCTCTGCCTCTCTCTCTCCCTCTCTCCCTCTCTCCATCTCCATCGCTCTCTCTCTTTTTATCTCTCTCTCTCTCGCTCTCTCTCCTCTCTCTCTCTCTCTCTCTCTCTCTCTCTCTCTCTCTCTCTCTCTCTCTCTCTCTCTCTCTCTCTCTTGCTCTCTCACTCTATCTTTCTTTCTCTTCCTGCCTCTCTCTCTCTCTCTCTCTCTCTCTCTCTCTCTCTCTCTCTCTTCCTCCCTCTCTCTCTCTCCCTCTCTCTCCACATCTCTCTCTCACTCTCTCTCTCTCTCTCTCTCACTCTCTCTCTCTCCCTCTCTCCACATCTCTCTTTCTCTCTCTCTCTCTCTCTCTCTCTCTCTCTCTCTCTATAACGATTCTATACACTGTGTAGAGAACCGCATCTCTTCCATTGTGAGCCGCATGCATTGAGGTTGCACCATATCGGAAGCTTTAGATTAATGTATGAAACTCGAGTACAACGACTGCTAGTGCTCCAGAAATGTTTAAATTATTAGCGGGTGCTAGCTATCGTATCCCGACATCATCGACCGTTTCCAAACTGTACCTGGTGTTTTGAGACTTCGCGATCGAAGTATTTTCTTAGTCTATCCATCATGACATAAAGACGTCTTTTACTCGCATGCGAAATGAGGGAATTGGGCTACATTGGATATATGAACGGAGTGAAAAATTGAGGAATCCAGTTTTAGCCATGCCACATCTATCTCTAACTAAGCTCCACCCACTCTTCGCCCGCGTTGGATCGATCGATCCCTGCACTCCCTGACTATCAATTTCCAGAAAACTATATTTTGAAATTAATTTGACTCGGTGTTGTTGCCCAATGGCAGCAACAGCGCGCAGTGAAATTAGTTTCAATATAGTCAGCAGCATCTTTATTAAATAGTATGTATGTATGATTCCTGTATTCTGCGGCTGTAGTAGTAGAAACATCCATTCAGCTGCAATCAGTCCTTCTTCGCTTTTGCCCACCGTGTCTTGTCCTCAGCCGATTCCATAACTTCCTCAGGTCCACTCTTGACTTGAATGTATCGAGTCCTGCTTTCTTGAGGTCACCTCGTAGCACGCTTAGCGGATTTATGCAATGACGTCCTCTCCTGGCTTTGTATTTGCTGGCTCAGATTCGTACAAGAACGCTAGAGTCCGTCATCAATTAAGTCTTCGGGACGAACGTATCTGCGTCATTCATGATGTAATTGATTATGACGTCTTACTACGCATCGCGTAATTGATTATGACGTCATATGATTAATGAATAAACGTGAAAGGTCCAATGTGCAGTCGCCTTTTCTGCCTTCTAATGGCAATAGAGTGATCCATTTCTTGATATGCCCCTATATTTCTAGTTAACATTCCACACGCTCAACACGTGTTGGGATCTATTTCTATACTTTGAACTGACAATTGCTATAGCTATGCACCTAAGTGTAAGTTGTTGAATATTTTGATACTATTTTGATTGGGTGCTTTTTGCTGCCTATGGCTACAACAACTCCCAATCAAATTAGTTTCAAAATAGTCAACAGAATGTTTATTAAATCGTAAATCCATCAAAGGCATACGACTCGTTCATATGACGGACTTTTCAATGTCCATGACAGAGATAGATACGTCATTCATCATGCATTTCCATTGTGACTCTAGCCTACATGTGGCGTATTTGATTATCACGTCATATACTTGAATGGTAGACCGGATTCATCCACTGAGTAGAAATTTATGCCTTGTACTAGGAACAACCCCATGTTTATTGTCGCCTTATTAGACCAGGCGGCGAGTGTGGTAAGTGTAACCTCGAAAAGGATTTGACTTCAGCTTAATCTTTGGTTACAGGGAGCATCACTGATCTAATATGGTCTGGTAATGGAATTGGTGTGGAAAACTCTTAGTTTGTCAAACATGGACATGTTTTTGTATGTTTTGACCCACAGCGAAGCCGATGCTAGAAATGGCTATGGGTAACAAAAAAGGACATAGTGGACAAATGACCGCTCAAAATGTTGCTTTTATGACCATTGACCAGTTGAATAACTAGGTCACCAAACGTAATAAAGCCCACCAATTGACCTTTCCATTTTTGCTATGCCCCGCCCATCCCTATCTAAGCTCCACCCACACATCAACCCTGTTGGGATCGACCGATCTCTGAACTCTCTGACTATCATTTTCCAGAAAACTGTACATGTAAGATGTTGAATATTTTGAAACCAATTTGACTGAGTGCTGTTACTGCCTATGGCGGGAACAGCGCCCTGTCAAATTAGTTTCAAAGTATTCAACAGCATGTTTATTAAATAGTAAAGATATACAATTTGTACAGCGTGTAAGACGATTAAGCGTTTAAGACGGACTATATCGAGTCATTCATGCTATAATTGATTATGATGTCATCACATGGATGGATAAACCATTTGCTACATAAAACGCTGTTTCCCATTAAGTAATAAATTATTGCCAATCACAGCTGACCCTCTGCGACAGGGCAAATTAAGTCACCCGTCTTTGAACAAAACATGACATGCTGACACAACTCGAATTATTAGATGACGATCTAGCTCATGACGTTTGCAAACGCAACTAGAACGCACTCGAGGGAGATGCTGACTCACGGAATTACACTCTCGCACACCATTGCACTAAGTGACCCCATGACCTAGACAGTTGACCTGTTGACTTCAAACTCAAAGGACTCATAAGCTGTCGCGATATGAATCGGCGTGCGAAATCTGGTGATTCTTCCTTCTTGTATTCCAGAGTCTTGGCTAAAGATGCGTATTCCAGTATGCACCTTGTGACCCCGTGACCTAGATATTTGATGCTTTGTTCTGAAACTCAGAGAACATCTAGCCACCTATAATATGAAAGGATGTGCCAAATTTGTTGATTGGTAGAATCAACAAATTTGGCACATCCTTTCATACTTGTGTTCCCGATTTATGGCTATAAATGTATATTTCGGGATACATTTAATGACGCAGTGACCTAGACACTTGAACTTTTGATCTGAAGCAAATTTTTAATTCTAGCCAACCCAATATTAATGTATGTATCGATTTGGTGATTCTACCATCTTCCATTGCAGAGTTATTGGCGAAAATGACAGATATGCACTAAGTGACCCTGTGACCTTGATTTATACCTTTTTACCTCAAACAACCTTGGATGATAGGATTGCTGAAATATGCCTCTGATCATATGCACGCGCTCACGCACGCGCACACGCACACACGCCACGCCACGCAAGCATGTACGCACGCACGCGCTCGCTCACTCACTCACTCACTCACTTACTCACGCACGCGCGCACGCACGCACGCACACACACACAGACGGCGCCAACCGCAATACTCACACCAGCCTTTGGTGGCGTGAGTGAGTAGAGATATTTATAGCATGGCGTCTCCGGCAGACATTGCATTCGTCTGATTCCAAAAGTTCGTGATTTACAACTTTGCCAATTAATCAGGGGGCAGTTTGGTACCAAATATTTAATACTGTGTTGCTAGCGGTGAGTCGTAATGGTTCGTAAGTGGTAGGTAGGCATCGAGACTCGAGTCTGTTCAATACGGCGTTGGAGCTGCCCGCCTCTCAAAAGTGTATATGTGCTTTCATGATTTTAGAGCTGCGAATCCACCTCTCTTAGTATTCGAAAGCAATGTTTCACGTTGCAGTGCAATGGAGGAATCTAGTTTTAGCTATGTCCTGCCCATCTCTAGCTGAGCTCCACCCACACATCGACTGTGTTGGGATTGATCGATCCCTGAATTCCCTGACTACTAATTTCCAGAAAACTATACAGGTATGCTGTTGAATATTTTAGAAACTAATTTGACTGAGTGCTGTTGCTGCCTATGTCATAGAACTGCTGACAAACGAGCAATACTAGCCCAGATTCATAAAGCTCCCCTTCACGAGGTCAGGTACAATAGCTACGCACAGGGTTAGACGGAAGATTCTATTGTTCGGTTTTTATAATAAGCCAGAGATTATCGGGAATCTTATCTCCTGTCGTATCTCAGTTAATGTGTCTGTCTGTGCTGAACCCTTTAACCCATACAGCCAAGAAATACCAAATTCCATATTATGTAGGAAATATTGTGTTGAAGATTTTAAAACTAATATGCCTAGGGCTGTTGCTGCCGACAGCTCCAGTCAAATTAGTTACAAAATATTCAACAACTTTCCTGTATGGTTCGAAAATTGTGACACTTGAAATTCGAGGGTTAATGGGTTAAAACCCGGGATAATTCCGGAGCTTTGATCCGGTCAACGGCAGCAATCATAATTATTTGGATTATTGTTGGATGAACCATTCTCCTGCCGCGTGCAAATGACAGGCGATATGTGGCATTTTAATCTAGAAGTTGATACTGCCGATAACGTTGTTGCTGGCATTGAAAATATTATTTTAAGCAACGTTTTTAAAAGATTATCAGAAAGTGGAATTTGTGAAAATATGCAAGATTGATAATTCACAAGCAAAAGAGAAGAGCCGTTCAACACGACAGCCCGAGATGGCAAATTACTTACTTTAATTAAAATGCATTTGTTAGATCTATTCGCAGATAAGCATAAGTGTAGTATACCCACACGCACACGTACACACAGAAGCACATGCACACGTTCATAAACATACAGATACAAACACATGCTCACTCGCTCGGACGGAGGCGAGTCTCAATTTACGTAAATGTAGTAACAATTGAAAGCTTGCGATATGAATGAATATCAGATTCTGCATACCACAAACAAACGGAAATTTGAAACAAAACATCAATAAACACGGAAACATGAGACGCTTTGGATGACAATCGCACGCTAGTTTACGACAATCACGCTGATTATTTCACAACGAATACAGCAATATTAGGGCACATTAACCATTTCATCATTACAGACACGATGTAACAAATTCCTTATGATGTAAGGAATAATTTGTTGAATGTTTTGAAACTAATTTGACTGGGGGCTGTTGCTCTCTTTGGCAGTCAATAGTTTCAAAATATTCAATGGTCAGTCATCGTGAAATTGAGACCACGGAATCGCAAAGGTTAAAGGGGTCAATGAAACTCGGCCCTTTTTGATGCAGGCGGTTGACCGTATGGCAAAACTGGAATTAATATAGGATATCCGGGGATTACAATTTGTGGTCGACAAAACATACTGAGGCACGAAACATCAATATATATACCACCTACATAACCAAGTAGAGCAGGAGACAGAACAATCTATCTATGCCAGACTGTCATGCAAGTTTGATGATTGACGCCTCTGTAACGAGGAAATGAAAGGTCCTGTAACAAAGACAAATTCGTCAAATACCCGTCGTTGACATATTTTTCAAACGGGTCGCCATGAAGTGTAACGTGTTTATTTTGGAAACAATGTTGCTGAAAACGGCTGCTGTTGCCTTTGAGCTTTTGACACCAAACATTGACACACTTTTTTCGGGACCCCGTGAACAAATATTTACCCGAGTATGGAGAAGACCACGTTTTTGCAAGTTTGACCAAGATAGAGTTATTGAAAAACGGCAGGAGGAGGAAGAGGGGAGGAGGTTGATGGGAGGAGGAGGAGGATGGGTGGCGGTGTTGGAGGAGGCGAAGGAAGAGGGGCGAGGAGGAGAGATGATGAAGGCATAGAAGAAGAAGAAGAAAAAGAAGAAGAAGAAGTAGAGGAAGAGGAAGTAGTCGAAGCACACCATACTCGCTTTTTTAACCCATGCGTCTAGCGACGTGGGATGGTGTTCTTGAAAAGGGTTAGGAGATGAGGAGTAGGAGGAGGTGAGGAGGATGCCTGTATGATGTGATGGTAGTGGAGGTGAAGGGGCGGATGAGGAGGAGGAGAAGAAGAAGAAGAGGAAAATGAAGAAGAGGAAGAAGAAAAAGGCGGGGAAGTAGAAGCACTCCATGCTCGCATTAACCATTGCTTATAGCCACACGGGTAACATATGTGTATGTTCCGAATTTGCATCTTTTACAAGCCTAAACATGTACGTTATCTGCGAATTTGCATGTTTTTGCAGATGCATCAACCTGCGATCTTCGTCCACATGCAACTACCAGATGTCTACAAGTACTTGTGAAATCAGCAGTTTCCCAACCTTAGTAAAATACCTTAGTATATATAAAAATCTAACGATAATGTATTAAGGAAAGCGGTCAACGCGGTCAACGCGAATGGATCTCAGTACAGAACAGCATAAAGGTATTTACAGTAACGGTTTATTAGCTTAGAATGTACACGCAGCATTATTTAACTACGACAATGCTGCCGGTTATACAATAACTATTGATAAACAGTATAAGAACAAAGACTAAATAGTATCAGAAAGCTGGATGACTCACAAATAGCGAAACCGCTGCAGACGATATTCAGAGGCCACCCTAGCAACGCAGCTTGCTGGCGCGATGCTATGCCGATGCCGATGCTAGGCCGATGCCGTGTCGGTACTGAAGGTATCAGCACTCGGCATGGTATCGGTCCAGTATCGGCCCAAGTGGAAACATCATACAGCGGAAATCAGTCCTTCTTAGCTTTTGCTCACTGTGACTTGTCCTCGGCCCAAATATTTAGCTTCCTCAGGTCAATTCTTGATTTGAGTATACCTAGTCCTGTTTTCTTGAGGTCACCTCGCAGCACGCTTAACAGATTTATGCAATGACATCCCCTCATGACTTTATATTTGCTGGCTCCCAGCACGGCGAATTCCAAGGCTGTCTGTGCGGGTGTGTCTTTAGGCATCCATAACACATGGCCAAATGTGGACCATCTTTGCTCGACGACTTTTACAGACAGCGCGCTGTATTGGTCCAGCTGTTACAGTTATACGTCATCAACGGCACACAAGTGGCGTTGCAGAAACGTAGTCTTTTTGTCACAGGCATGTTTGATCTACGAATCTATAGCTTCCAGAAGACTGGAAGGATATGTTCCCCACGATATAGAGTGCCGCAATGTTAGCAGTGCTTCAGAGCAGTGAGCACAGGATTTAGTTTTTCCTCTTCATGGTTCGCCGCCACAAATTGGATCGTCATTTTCTTTAGCGTCATGCTTTGTCGATAGGTAGATGTGGGGAACTCTGTTTGGGATTCATTCATAAAGAGATTCTTAGTTTGCATGCAGCTATTGGGGTTAGTTCGTCAAAGGGGGTTCTTTTTCTCGTCTATGAAATCCACATCGTCAGCATATTCCATCTCTAGCGGGATACCCAGTGCAAAGATTGGGCGTTTGGTCTTGTGGAATTTTCCCGCACAGATTTCAATGCAGCAGCTCGGTAATGCGTGAAAATCACATAGGGATAGGCCATTTGCCTGTGGGAAGCCGATTGATGTCTCGAACTCTGCAGACTTCACTGACTTGACTCGTACTCTCAGCTTGCATGGTGTATGTAAGTAGTAGTCTTATTAGTTGTAGCTCATATTCATTGCACCTGGCCTAACGTAGTACATCTAGGATTTTTGGGCATCTAATTGTGCCAAAGGCTTGTGACAATACGCCAATGCCCATTTTTAGTCCCGTGCATAAGATCAAGAATTGTTCAACTCCTGAGAAAAGCATGGCATTTAGCGCATACGACTTCCATAGGTGTAGAATCATATAAAAGCAAGACCCACCCTGGATCTTTCCCATGAAGGATAATATTAGAAACTAAAAGGAATAGCTCTGTTTTTGGCATAATTATGGCAGATGTTATTCGCTTAGACGGCGCTGGCTGTACATAGAACAATGTTCTTATAATGTCTCATTAAAACTTAAATGAATGTTTCACGTGATCATCAGTTGAAATCCATTAGAGAAATCTTACAAAATATACATCTATTGCATCAACCCTTTTAATCCGAAAGGCCAAATGCAAAATAAATAAATAATTCAAACTAAAGTTGATGAACAGGTCTAATTTTCATGCTTAAAGAATTCGCCCAAGTTCCCACCTCTGGACTGACATGATATATATATAGCACGTCCACGCGGTAGGCCATTCGGGTATCGTCTGGTTCTGTCATCTCGAGAGGCGTGTGATGACGTCACTCGGCCATCATCGGTAATGACCGGTGGTGTGCCGATAGTGCATTAGGGCCCGCACCACAGAAACAACCTCCCTCTCTTTGGGACACCATCTACTCAACTTTGTTCGAAATCTCATCTTTGAAGAATGACTGCAAACTGTTTTACCACTTATATAAGAGGGAGGTTGTTTCTGTGGTGCGGGCCCTAATGCACTATCGGCACACCACCGGTCATTACCGATGATGGCCGAGTGACGTCATCACACGCCTCTCGAGATGACAGAACCAGACGATACCCGAATGGCCTACCGCGTGGACGTGCTTCATACACCTACGTCCTTGCCCTAAGGTGCGTCTCCTAGTACAAGTAAGTTATAGACAATTATACGTGGTGCAAAAGCACTACAATTGGTGTCAGGAGTAATTGGAACGTCCATCATTAATTGAAAGAAAGAAATGAAAGGAAAAGCGTGCGGTTCTAATTATCTCTATCCTTTCTCTCTTTCTTTTGAACTTTCCCGCCATCTTGACATGTGCTTCTGGTATTTTTCATTGTTTTATTGACCTCCAACTGTTTGTAATTATTATTGGATTCCTAAATATTGTGGTGGTAGAGAAATAATGTCTAAATCACGATTTTGCTACTGTTTACAAATCTTTTGAGAAATCTTCAAGTTTTCTCGAGGTGTACTTGAATTTCTAATCGAACGTTATGTGAAAAAATGTGAAAAGTGAAAGTAATTCCTTGCATAAACTGTTATTAAACTCATTTGAGCAATTCCGAGCAAATTTTTACATTTAACCGCATAAGCAACATTACTGCACATCAAGGGCAAGTATTATAATTAATATTTTAATTAAATCTTTGCATTAAGTACACATACAGTCATGCTGCATGAAAAGAGATATGTTTTCGTGATAGCAAAACGTGCTGAAATTCAAGTTATGTAACTCCATTGTAACAGGAATTTCCCACGAAAATGTCACATTTTGAATTACCCTCAATTTAAACAAGTGACCACCATTCAATCACTTTCAATTCAGTAAATCATCCAAATGTTTGTTTTGTTGATAAACATTCACATTTACTAGTGTAGTACCGCTCGCCTATATTTTATAAATTATTCTAGTTCGTAAAACATTGTAATCGCAGATATGGTTTGGTGTAGATTTTTTGCAATAACTTTGTCGGCATAATTTGACACGATTGTCAAATTTATCTGCTTTGCAATTGTTAATGCATCTAGCTACACCAAGCCATCAACACTATTTCTAGTTTACTTTGATAAATTTGTTTGTAACATCTCAGATGTGAGAAGGTGACTGTTTTTTCACATACACGTGCATTTTTAGTCGTTTCACTGTTGATTTCGATTTGACTGAAAACCTATCTATACATGTGAATATCCATTTTCCACTCCCCATGTCCTATTGCTTTGAATGGCTTCTTTCTTCCAATACTATCACATCTGCTTCATTGATTTGATGGAGGGAAGAAGTAGCATTGTTAGTGTCCATGGTAACATCATTTCCGCGTCGTGGGCATCATGAAGATCAATGACTGGTTGGAGGATATTCAATGTCAACGTCGTCTGTTGCAGGTCATAGAACAAAGTGATTTCTCCTTGGTAGAATTGGCAGACCTGATTGATGACATGACTGTTGGCGCCTATCCTCTTGCCCCAGATGGTGTTCGTGAAAGCATTGCTATTGAGAGCTTTCTGCGTGTTATTGCTAATAAGAGAGTAGCACTTGCCGCTATGGATCAAGAACCGTTGACACTACTGGTGGCTCTAGATTTGGTAGAATCGTCTGTGTGTCGGCAGCGCATGGTATCGGAGCACAAATCAGAAATACGACCTTCCTCTCCATTCCATGAGCATGAGCTTTGCACTCCAATTGTGATGCCTTCATCAACACCGACTACTGCTACGCCACATGGCATGGGTCACATTATGTCAGCCGTATCAAATATTGATCCATTTCACACCTTGCCCTTGATGAATCAACCGCGAACCCTATCAGTGTTCCCTTCCCAACCTATAGCCTTTGTGTCCGTGAAGGAGGAACCAGCTCACAATGAACCTATATCCTTGCCGATGCATTTCATGCAACAGTTTGAGCCACACAGTTTGAAAATGATTATGTCACCGACACATATGTCAGTGAAAGAGAAGCCTCCTGATGCAGGCTCTCCACTTCACGCTCCCTGTCGTATTGAAGGACAGTTTGAGCGATGTTCTGCCAAGACTGTCAGCTCTAGGGGCCAACTACCTAGGTTGGATTCAGTGGCAGCTCATTCAGCATCTGTGAAAGAAGAGCTACCCGATAATGTACAAGTACAATTTGAGCTATTATATGTTGTAGAGACTGTCAGCATATACCAGTGGCCACTGAGTTTGCCATCAGCAGCGCTTATATCACTGAAAGACGAGCCTCCTGACATGTCTGGTATATGTTCATCAGATCAGAACAGTTTCCTGGCTCCTTTATCGACATACGATTCTAGTTACTTGCAGGGCATTTTGCTTGGTGAAGGCTTGACCCATTTAAATGTGTCGGCGCCAAAGATGAAGTCTCATCATAGATTTATGAGTCTTTGGTATCTGATCCTGGTGTATGTTACCATGTTACTGGTGATTGTGTATATGATGTTTTCCTCCATGTTGCTTGGCTCCTCTGGCCCTTGGAAGCCACCCTTCTGATTCCACATATTCATTTGATGGAGACAGTTCTCTGTAAATACTTGTACCATATCCCAGTGCCTTGAAATCTGAGATGTATCTCCATGAGGCTTGAATAAACTGGTCCTTGGAGATGCATTCAGACTCCTTCCTTATAGGTGCATCTACCTCTTGAGGCTCTGTCACACAGGCCCTTGATGATGATGCATACATATTTCTTTATTGAATTCTAGTATTGTGAATGAAGTATATTCTCATCGCATTCCTACTTAGTATCTGGGCCTGAGAATTAATATCCTCTGTTGCAAGGTTCGACTGGCCCGTTGATAATAATTCTCATGGTCATATTCGGGAACTACAATCATCGTTGAGGTCTTAGTGGATATATTCACATTGTAAATATGGGATTGTCTTGTGGGAAGTCATGACCCTGCAGGATGTCTTATAATTCACTTAAGACCCAAAAGAAATTATGTTTTAAAAATACCAGGTGAGCTAAAAGTCCAGGTGAGCAAAAGATGGATGCCATAGATGTGCATCAATGATAACTGCGACATACAATTCAGTTAGGATGAAGAAGTATACCATGGCTGTGTCGACCACCTGTTGTTTACTAAATATGTCAATCATTGGGACGGTGGAAAGTCGAGCAAGCCGGGTCATCTGTTTGTATGTAGTAGGAACGTACTAATGCTAAATGAATAGGATGCTGGTTATAGAGTTACATAACCAGCAGATGAAATTAACAGAATAATATTTAAAGTGGACGAATTGATTGGAAAAGATTCTATGGTTCTGAGTTGATGTGTATTTGAAAATAGTCTAGATAAAAGTTGTTGCTGTTGAGTCGGCATTCACTTTTATAATATTCAGCAGTTGTTGGTGATCGTAGTTTAGGAAATAATCAATGTATAGTAATCAGTGTTGGGATGAGTGAAATTGAACGTGACAAACGGACTTAGTTGATGACGTAAGCAATCTAGTTTCTCACACTAGGCTAGAGCAGCACCGCCTGGTAATGATATCATCCAGCACATGTGCCTTGCACCCTAGTATTCTCGAGGCTTCTCCATTAGTAGGCAATGGACAGGACATGGACATTGTAGCGTCCTTTAGGAATTAATAACAGAACTTAAATTTATTGATAAACCATATGTCACTCATTTGATGGCATGCAACAACAACATATTCCGTAATGTTGTTAGTTAGCTGACAGATCACATCAAACCAGAACCGGTATCCACCGCTTTGTCTATGTGAGGCGCAATCTTCATGGAAGAATTGGGCAGAACATGATTGGTTAAAATGACGTCATAACGAACCAGCATCGATCAGACTCTGCAGTAAAGACGTATAGAGAATAGATTTGTGCGCCAGGCGAAGGATGGAGGAATCCCTGATTGGCTGGGAGGACCAATTAGTTACCAGGTCAGAACTTCTAGGAAGAAATAAGCAGAGGTTGATTTGGTGGACGGATTGTTCAGCCAGTCAAAGTGTGCTTATGGAATATCTAGAAGAGTTATAGGAATAGATAGGAATAGATTCTGAGAGAAGTTGTACGTATCTGCGAAATGTGTAGAGGCATGGGTTAAGAGTATATAAGGTGAGATTTCACTTAGATAATTTAATCCATCACCATCTGTGATTCACTAAGTACCTCGTACGTGCTTAGTTTTGAACTGTGGCGTGTATGCCTAGCGAAGCTTTGATAGTAGGAGAACAGGATTAGGACTTAGAAGATAATTAGCTATTGTTAGATTGTACAATGAATTTGTACCAAGTATTCATTGTGAGCGATTTTGCTCTAGATCACGAACTTGTTATATTTGTAAATAAAGTATTAATCTTACGTATATGTAAGACCTGCCTTTGTTAGTCAGTTAGAATTAGGAATCTAGCCGAGCTGGGAGTAACACCCAGTCCTTACTTGGAACTTAGAACAGTCAGATAGGCCCAGCAGTCTCAAGATAAATATCGTCTATCCACCATCAGTCAGACGAGGCGAGCCGACTGCAGTTATCCTTCCTCATCACCGGTGACCGTTGTCGCAGCAACACCTTCCAGTTACCGGTAGTGAAGCGGGATCCGTCATCGTATATATAGATAAGCAGAAGTAAGAAGTTCCCGTCCCGACACGATCCTTTGAAGAATCCAAAATCTTCAACATGTGTGTGTATTGATTAATCCAATCGTTTCTCATTTTGTTCAAACTCTCGCCCATACTTTTTGATTGATATATTTATTTGTTATTGGTCGTTTGTCACTTTCCCTGTGGCTTGATTATCCTGGCACTGGGAGTATTCCTGTAGTACACTTAATTTCGATAAGCTTAGTTGATACACTTTCTTACAACCCAGATGTCCTCCATGTTGATAATTTCAGTACACAGCGTAGGACAAGTCCTTAAGTAACAATACACAAACATAACTGAAATCGTGCTCATCACATTGATTCATTAAATAAATGTATTTATTATATTGTCCATGGGGCTTGAATAACCTGGCCCATGAAGAAGTTTTTAGATTTAACACACTTTTGGCCACATTCATATTATAAGGATAATATATACGTACATACATGTAGTAGTTTGCTTACGTTGTGATTAAAGTGTTGTTTAGATTGGCACTTTCTGAAATTTAAATAACGTATGTTTCACATTCTAATGTGAAATTATGCAGTCTATACTTGAAAATATGAGATCTGCGTGGCAATGTTTGTTTGGCCCGATGAAATCATATCTTCAGGGTTTGATCTTTAAACATTAGTGCAAAATCGTGATTAACAATCTTTTCAGGTCATGACTAGCTTACGGTAATCATCACATACATGTACATATGAAGACTGCGCAGCAATATTTGTTTGGCCCGATGTCACCCATATGTCATGTATGCCTTTAAAATATTTTAACTGACCTTGTTTCTAGAAGTTCATCTTCATAGAGTCACATGTTTCATTATTTTGCGTGCCCGCTCCACGGGCACGCTTCTATTTATTGCTGTCTGGAATTGTCTATAGGCGCGACCATTTCGTGTAGGGGATTGTGGGGCTCTGTTTCGCGATATCTCCATTGAAACGAGATCTAATAATTCTCGGCGCGGAGACATGGCTCTATTTTAGATTGCTGGATATCTCATAATTATTATCTTCATGCGCCTGATTCATGGGGAGTTCTCTTATTTATTCTGGTTCGACTGTAATAGAGTTTTCGCGACGATGACTGCTTAATTATTTTAATAAACAGCCAACGGAACTCCCAATAACTACTCTAAATAAGTACTCTTCTTTTGCTGGAGGACTGTGTACAAAACATGTTTCTCATTCCTTCTGCAGATGAAAGTACTCAAGCACACGCCCACTCGCGGTGTCTCTTATATGTCCACTTTAGCACTCTATCAAACTGACCACAAATGGCTTCTTGCGGTGATCGTGAGAAATGTCCATTTGCATTAGCTATTCGCCGGAGAACTTGTTTTGAAAGTTTACCACTGGAATGACTGGTTGGATAACCGATCCTATAATTCCAGTAGTAAATTGCAAAAGCAAAAACCACAATGGTCTCTTGGATGGCAATTAGACATAGGATATTTTGTATGATAATGGATTTTTCTGATCTGTTCTGCAGTATATGAAGTCATAATTATTTAGGTCAGATGTAGCTGGACGTCACAATCAAAATGTGTAATGAATGACGTATCTAGCTCCACCAGGAACATTGAACAGCCAGTCAAGTACGCGAATTGCACGTCTTTACTATTTAATCAACATGCTGTTGAATATTTTGAAACTAATTTGACTAGACCTTTAAAAGCACCCAGTCAAATTAGTTTCAAAATAGTCATCAGCTTACCTGTATAGTTACCTTGAAATTGGTAGAGCTCAGCTAGAAATAGGCGTGGCATACCTAGAAATGGATCCCTCTATTGAAATTGTCATGAGCAAATTGAGCATTACATGGCTAATACCACTTGGGAATGCGTGGCCCACACAATATGGACCACTTGTATTAAGAGACCACCCATATTTATAGGTCACATATTTTAACAAGGCCGATCATAGATTGTTGCCCTGAATACAATATACTCGTCCACTGACGGAGGGAGGATAATTAATACCACTTGCTAATGGGCATTTCGATTTAGTCCGTCTTAAATGCTTAATAGTCCGACACGTTGTACGAATTGTATGTCTTTGCTATTTACAAAACATGCTGGGGAATATTTTGAAACTAATTTGACTGAGCGATGTTACTGCCACAAGCAGCAACAGCACCCAGTCAAATTGGTTTCAAAATAGCCAACACCTTACCTGTATAGTTTTCTGGAAATTGATGGTCAAGAAGCTTAGAGATCCATCGATACCAACACGAGCGCGGTATTAATGTATTAATAAACCATCCGGATTCAGTGACCGATTGACTAACGTTAGGCTCATGGAAGTCATTTCAAGCAACCGCCACCTAGATGTGACTTACTTTGGCACAATTGTGTGTTTTTCTAACAAAATCCTCTAGAATGTTTAACACCGAAATTTCAATATCTCAGATAAAGACAGCTATACGAATATATTTTTAATACTTTGACTGGTAGCCCACCCCACCCTACCCACCTACGTGTTGCTATCATAGACCTGTATTAAGTATTCCAACGACAACGACTGTCCATGTAAGCCTATCATCTGCTCTTATTCTAATTTAACCCTTTCATGAGGAGGCCGCCAAAACCGGCCTCTACAGTGATCTTGAGGATGTTAATTTATAGGTCAAGAGAAGATCGTTTTTGAAAATTCACCACTGAAATGACTGGCTCGATAATTGAGCCAGTCATTCCAACAGTGACTCTTCAAACCAGTCGTCTATTGGCCTGCAAATAGTCACTCAATAAGCAAATATTTTTTTATATTCTAGACTCAATTTAGGTAATACAGGGTTAATGAATTATGAGGACGACGATGATGTACCATGTCTGTTTAACCTTTCTCGTATTGTATTATAGTATGATTCATATTTGTTGCATTCGAGATAAGATAAAAATTACAGACTTGTTATAGACAGTCCTGAGGCGTACTATGTGTGTGGTAAATGTCAAAAGAAAAACATACATAATAATATTTTAGAGAGCGAAAAAGTAGACAAAGTTCGCTAACATTAATGGATCCATCTAAAAATAAAGGCTTGCCTTTTTCGAAACTACACCTCTAATGTAATGACAGGTCATCTACTTACGTTATCGCAACGACTAGACTGTTACACAGACTCAACTTCGGATACCAGACACACCGGGACCCAGTCTATCTCTGTAGCGGACTGTAAAAGCAACACTGTGGATCGTGAAATCACTACGTCAATGGCTACTCAATAGGCCCCTGCATACGAGATACATTTCTCGATCTCATATCGAAAGAGAACTCGCAGGGTACGAATGAATAATGGATGTGAAGAAAATCACCGAGGCAATCATAATTTCAGGGGTCTTCTACGTAAGTGAGATTATTTTAGAAACAAGTTAACTAAAATTTGTTAGCGTGCTAAGATATCAACTGACTTACGTTAAACTATGTTAAATCCGCCTCGAAAATGCAAATGTTTCTAAATGCTTCAAATGGAAGTGTTTACAACTTATTCAAATGCAAGTGCAAATGTAAATACAACTGCATTTGCAAATATACACCTGTGCAAAAGTTAAGCACCACCCTATTTTTACGCACATGCGAGGGTATATTCATGTGCTATGAAGAAAGCAATAGCATAAACATTTATGTACCCATCCATCTTAGTGCAAGAGGTAATAATGCAACTAGAGGAATGCTGATTATGATGGTGGGGAAACACTGTATGTTTTTGTTTGAACTTGAAAACGAGGCCTGAATATTGTTACGTTGACACAACTGACAACTATTGCCCTACAGTTGACACACGTGGCTAGATTGTCATTAATGGTGTCTGAAAACGAAGTTTAACATCTGTGCACGAGTTTGAGACTGTCATTATTAATACCGGGTATATCCACCTTGTGCCTGGATGACGGCCTGGACACGACGTCTCATGCTGGTCACCAACCGACTGATACGCCATTGTGGTATTCGTTGCCATTCAAGATGGAGTGCGTCTGTTAATTCCTGTAGGTTCTGCACATGAGGATCCCTCCTTCTCACCATGTTTCCCAGAATGTCCCAGATATGCTCAATAGGGTTCATGTCAGGGCTCCTTGCTGGCCATGATAGGGTTTCGATGGCATTCTGGCGGAGGTATTCATGCACAGCTCTAGCACGATGTGGTCGGGCGTTGTCATTCATGAATATAGGGTGGGTTCCAGGTGCATGATTTACAAAATGAGGGACCACAACTCTATCCAGTATGGAATCTTGATATCTTTGTCCATTTAGTGTTCCAGGTACAGTCAACAGATCCAGCTTACAATCAAATGAGATGCACCCCCATATCATAACGGAACCTCCACCAAATGGAACTTCTTCCATGATGTTACGTTAGTCGTACGCCGTGCGTCTGGACCTCCATACACGAGTTCGACCATCTGTGGCATGAAGCAGGAACCGACTTTCATCGGACCAGTGTACCCGTCTCCAGGATCTCATGTTCCAGTGTCTTCTTTCGTTGCACCGCCTCAAACGCTTCTCTTTGTGGTGTGCAGTGAGGAGAGGACGTCTGACAGGTCTCCTAGCTTTCATGCCAGCAGCATACAGTCTCCTTTTGACGGTAGACATTGACACTCTATTGCGCGTTTCCCATTGCTGGCTGAGCACTCTGCTGTTGGTGAATGGAGATCTCCTAACAAGGCGTACTAGGGCTCGATCATCACGGGCAGTAGTCTTCTTCGGTCTTCCAGATCTAGGCCTGTCCTTCACCTCTTTAGTTTGCCCCTGTTTTGCAATCAAACGACTGATTACAGTATGGTTAATGTTCAGCTGTCTGCCAATCTCTCTGCATGACATACCAGTGGTATGCATGCCTATGATTTGCCATTTCACACGATCACTTAACCTTCGTCTTGCCATAGCGGTTCACAATCAAGAGCTAATTCTCTCTGTACAAATAAACCACGGTCATGAACACAAAATTCCTAATCTTGTCGCCTAAATCTGTATGTAATGTTCTACACCTCAAACTGGACTTTTACATAACTGAACACGTGTGCTGTTTCCCGCCACGCACGGACATCAAGCGGCGTGAAGTCATGCATGCATGTGCATTTCGTACTTGGAATTATGTCAGCTAACGCGGGGACAAAAAGTATGGCAGCCTAGTTGTACCATCATGTTTCTACGTTCTATTGTTTTTGCTGGTGCTTAACTTTTGCACAGGTGTATACATTTGAATATTTGGGCACACGTCTGGTACTGAAATTTAGGAACAGAGCATGCATCTGTCATCTATGTATCTGCTGGTAGTGAGTATCTTTAGGAAAGCTTTTTGCAGACCAAGAGAAGACTATTTTTGACATTTTACCACTGGAATGACTGGCTCCCGTATTGAACCAGACATTCCAGTGTAACAATTTCCAAAATAGCCTTCTCTTTATCTGCACATGAAACTTTAGTATGACAAAATAATACTTATTTCACCATTAAAGGGTAACCATTAAAGCATTGAATTTACAGATTCTTAAAATATTATGTTGACTATTTCAAAGGGTAATTTCATTGATAGCCATTGCGCCTATTGATGCAACATGTATCAGTCAAATAACTTTCAAAATAATTATCAAATTCTATGTTCAATATTTGAAAGGAATTTGATTGATAGCCGCTACTGCCCCTATGGCAGCAACAGGTCCCAGTCAAAATACATTCAAAATAGTTATCAGCTTATGCAATATATGTATGAATTTAACAAATATTATGTTTAATTTTTTTAAGATAATTTGACTGACAGCTGTTGGTCGAACTTTACAGTCAAATTTGTTTCAAAATGTCCATCAGATTATTCAAGACCTGAACTAAGATTCGGGTACTTCAGGATTCAAACGGTTAAATGTTAACTTTGTCCGAGATCATCTTCGTCACACATGGCTGAGCATGTGCTTATAGTTAGACTGAATGACTAGAGTTTTTAATCACAATGGGCGAACAGTAAACTAACCATGCCACGCAGAATTATCAGCATCTATTTTGTATTGATCGTGGTAAATGTTCATTCGCAATCCAACAAGATAACCTTTAAAGATTTACCAGTGGAATGACTGACCCGATTATCAAGCCAGGCATTTCACTTATACATTTTCAAATATCTTCTCCTGTCATGCAAATAGACATTGGATAGGCCAATCTTGACAACCAAAGGATTAAGAGATTTCTGAATGAATAGAGTTAACAGCCTTATAGTCTGAACAAGTTGAGATATACTACTAAGATCACACTAATTACTTTGAAAGGATATTGACAATTATAGAGCACTTTTTTAATAGATTGTGCAGTCAAAAGTGCTCAAGCGGCCACCTGTGATTCTTTAAGACAGATGATCGTATGAATATTGTTAAAATACTCCTGAAAATCAACATATTGATTACGGCAGCAACAACATTTAGTCCAATTGTTACATAAACCCTTTGGTGGCCAAACCAACCATAACCAGCCTTTGTCGTGGTTTTTAGAAATGCACGTTTGCAGGCCAAGATAAGAAAATCACCGATGCAATCATAATTTCAGAGGTCTTCTATGTACGTGAGATTATTTTAGAAACAAGTTAACTAAAATTTGTTAGCGTGCTAAGATATCAACTGACTTATGTTAAACTAATTTTAAAATATGCATGATTTTACATATGCATAGTGATGGCAGAGAGTTAAATGATAAGAAATTCAGAGCAAAATGAGTTAATAAATCACAGAGAATGAAGTGGATAATTTCTAGCAACAAAAATGCCATTTGTATGATTAAAGAAATACTTTGTAATATTTTGAAAATAATTTGACTGGGAGCTGTTGCTGCTATTGCAGCAGCAGGTTCCAGACAATTGTGAACGAAATGCAAAATGAGAAATGTAGTGACTTTGAGAAAAATCAAATGCAAGTGCAAACATTTTCATGCAAATGCAAATGTAAATACATGCGATTCAAATCTCAAATTTCATAATTGCATTTAAACGTAAATGCAAGTTCAAATGCATTCAAATGCAAATGCAAATGCATTTGAACTTGTACCCAGGCCTGATATCAATTTTAAAGAAATTTTAATATTAGAAGACACATTCTTTGTAAATTTATCTCTGAAATTTGTGACCGGCTTGACCATTAAAGGGGTAATGGTAAAGAAAATTCAAGCTTTGGCTTACCCAGTATCCATTTACAGGTCAAGAGAAGAGTATTTTTGACAATTTACCGCTGGAATGGCTGGCTCGGTTACCGAGCCAGTCATTCCAGTGGTTAATTTTCAAAAATACTCTTCTCTTGACCTGCTAATAGACATGCCTCAAGACCACTGCAAAGTTGTTTTGGTCAGTTTGCCCATTAAATGGTTAAGTTGATACAAGGGGGTGAGGGGGGGGGCGGTTGACTACCACATTTGTACTCATCGTTTAGTAACGCGTATCCCACATGTTTGAGCAAGCTGAAAATTATATTTTTTAAATGAAGATTATAACTATGCTAAATTTAACTTGTAAATTAGTGTAATCTTCCATGTATCGTATATCGTGTTTATTGTATGTTCGTCGTTATATGTAATCTAAGACGAGTGCATATTTGAAGACGGAATATGCGTTGTTGTACGAATTGTATGTCTTTACTATTTAATAAATTACCGTATAGTTTTCATGAAATTGATAGTTAGGGCATTCGGGGATCGATCAATCCCGACATGGCTAAGTGTGGGTGGAGCTTAGCTAGAGATTGGCAAGGCATAGCTAAAACTGGAAACTGCACATTTTTTCCCCGAGATATTTATTGATAATAAACACAAAATAATGCGTAGTTATAGACGCAACTCCTTTACATGGCATATTTACTTCGGACTGGTCGACTGGACTATTATAAATCAGGATTTTCAGTCACTTTTACGGCTTATACATAGAAAATACACACCCTGTCCTTCTGGAACGTCATAGAATGCTAACACAGAATTTCATAACTGAAATATCCTGACCACAATGATCAAGTCATGCCACCTTGCCTAACACCGGCATGGCATATGCGATCAAGTGATGTATTCGGTCTTCGGCCATCCCACAATTCCTTTCGCGGAGCAGCTTCCGGTCGACTTGTTTATCGTCCCGTCACTTCCTTGTTTATTTGTTACAATTTAGTTATCAAACGCCATACAATTTCAACTGCACCACAATGTACTAATTACTCATGCATCTAACAAATATACGAAAACCAATTATGGTTAAGTTGTTGAGTTTTGAAGGCGAAATTTGAAAAAGTAAACGGCGAAGTCACCTGTATCCGTGATTTATTTGTTCCTGGTTCATCACAAAATCCTGTAATATTGCGCGCATCTAAATATTTTCTCGTAATCCACACATGGAATTACATATTGTTGTCTAATATGCGTTGATTTATGCATAGTTTGCCACCTTATTTTTAAAAGGGCGCTGGCAACGATATATCTGAATAGGTAAGGGGTTAATCTTATGAAAATTCCTTTTACGAAAGTTCATCTCTTATATCATGGGCGGGCGGAGCAGTGGGCCTATCTCACACATATCGAGGGACTGGGCATCAAAGAGCATCTAGATTTTCAAAATGTCCTGGGGAATGGCCCGGGGTCCCCAGACTGCTTGACATTGAGGTTTCTTAAGGCCTAACTGTTCATTGACATAATTTTCTATGACAATGTTGCATTTTATGCCAGAATGCAACGAATCAGTTGTGCATGCATGCGTACGTGTACATGTGTGTGTGTGTGTGCGTGCGTGCGTCCGTCCGTCCGTCCGTGCGTGCGTGCGTGCGTGCGCGCGTGCGTGTGTGTGTGTGGTGTGGTGGTGTGGGTGGTGATGTGGGCTGGGGTGGGGAGTTAGTGGTGTTGGGTGGAGGCGGGAACCCCACCAGTGTTCATATATGATAAATCGACACTTAAAAGTGATTAAGTTCAAATTTAGTTTTTCAATGTCATTACCAACTTGAAAGTTAGTCTTTAAAGGTATCACCCTTGAACCCTGTTATTATTTTTAATCTATATAAAATCCCTAAAACATTGTGGTATAGATTCCCAGTATGCTAAAATAGTACATGTGGACAGATATTACTTAACCCTCTAACACATCTTGTGTCAACCTAACCTCTTAATGGCCAAACTGACCAAAACAACTCTGCAATGGTCTTGAAGCATGTCTATTACCAGGTCAAGAGAAGAGTATTTTTGAAAATTTACCACTGGAATGACTGGCTCGGTAACCGAGCCAGCCATTCCAGTGGTAAATTTTCAAAAATTCTCTTTTCATGACCTGCAAGTGGATACTGGGTAAGTCAAAGCGTTAATTTTTCTTTACCATTACCCCTTTAATGGTCAAGCCGGTCAAAAGTTTCAGAGTTAAATTTACAAAAAAGTAGTCTTCTAATATTAAAATTTCTTGAAACGTGTTGAGTATTAAAATGCTTAACTGATATAAGGAGTATTTTTAGCGCTTTGAGGTGCTGTTGGCGCAAAAGGGCTTAAACATCAAGATTTGATATTAAATGATGACATATTTGGTAATCAAATGTCCATTGGTGAGCCAATTTGACAATACTTTTAATTTACTAACGGAATCACCGAGCCAGTCATCTTAGCGGTAAATTATTTACACTAAAATGCATGCGTACATGTTAATTAATTTGAACTAATCCTTTCCGGTCATAAATAATAATACCAAATAGACAATGAATTTCTTTTTGTATGTTCCTGATACAACCCCCAACCACCACCCATCCCACCACACACACCGCAGCAACCATGAGCACGCATACACATATTAATTGAATTCTATAACGTGGTCGTGTATGCTATTTATTTTGACAGGAATATATGTATCTTGACATTTAACAGATACCATATAATTATATGAATGCGGATTTGCATTTAAAAATTGTACATTATGACGGATCCATTATGGCACAGGTGGCGTCCCGACCCGGACGGGTATTGTTTGCTAATTGCCCAGCACACACGCCAAAAGTACCACGGATTGTCGGTTTAGAAGATATATATGCACTGTATATTATATTATCGAATTACAAATCAAGTCTCAAATCTCAGAAGAAACGCTTACAATGGATAACAATGAAATGTACTCAAACAGACCCAAATAGAATACCTAGTTTGTGGCGGGGACGTAGTGACGGTAATTTATGTGAATATGTAACTTTATTGACATATTGGTATAGATATTACTCATACTTTAGACGCCAACAGATCAATTTCGGTTGTATTGTGTCTGCATAACACGACTGAGAAAATGTGTCGCTGATATGCGCGGATCATATTATATATCTGTACATCGTTCTTGTGAAAATTCACAGTACATAACCATATTGGCTAGTGTAATATTTGTGGAGTACTAGGTGGACAAATCAATGCCACGGAATAATATCGGGACCAAGACAGGTAAGGCAGCGATAATACGTACCTACAACTCAACCATTAGAACAGTGCGAATGCGAATGTCCTTACTGTAACTTGCTGATTTTTCTTAAACTTACCTCCAGATATAACGTCAGTGTTAAAATTAATAGATACTATTTTAAGACATTTGAATTATGCCAACATATCCCGGCATACAGACGGTGCCTGAGACCCCCCCCCCCCACCACCCCCACCCCCACCCCACCCCCACCCCACCCTCCCACCCCCATCCCATAGTTCATGTACCTGCTATATTAAAGGAAACTTTAAATTTTAAACAAACGGTAGAATTATTTTCGAACTAATTAACGCCGCTTGTGTCGACAGCGCCTCAAAGCGCTCAAAATAATACCTGATATATCAATTAAACATTTTGATGGTCAATATTTTTCAAGACATTTTAATTTTAGAAGTCTATTTTTGTAAAATTACCACTGATATTTTTTCGCCGGCTTGAGCATTAAAGTGGTATAATGGTAAAGAAAGTTAAAGTTTTTACCTCGCCAGTGTCGATCTGCAGGCCTAAAGAATGGTATTTTTGAAAATTTTACCACTAGGATGACTGGCTCGGTTACCGAGCCAGTCATTCTAGTGGTAAATATTCAAAAAATACTCTTCTCTAGGCCTTTCAAATAGCTATGTCTGAAGACCACTGCAAGGTGTTTGTGACCATTAAAGGGTTAAGTTGACACAAGAGGGGTTAATAATACCATATAATCGCATAAGGCATCTAACTTTTTTTAAATATATTTTTTGCACATTCCGATTTATGATTAACAAAATACATGAATGATTGAAGCTGTAATTTGTTAATTGTTAATTGACGGTATTCTTGACACAAATTCACAACGGCTTATTTGATTCATTTTTAACTCAGTGCCATAGTAGGGGTATCTGGTGTTTTGGTGAGGGCAAAGCATAATTGTGCGCCGCCTCCATTACAGTAGGAGGATTACACTTGGACTGATGGTGGGTCCAGAATGGGCTGACTTGTTCAGTTTTGGGGGTGGCGGGTGGTTGGGAGGAATGAAATTGTGACCATTTCTGGAGGTAAATTTGGTGGCCTCTGAATGCTGCGTCGGGGCCAACTCCATTGAAGGCTGCCAACTTTACTACGCCACTTGGACCTGGCTTTAGTTGGAACTGATACTAGTGGCGCCCACACTCATATGTTATTAATCATACGACACTAAATAACAGCCCTGGGTGTTCAAAAGGAAAGAGTGGTATTTTCGATCTATGTAGGCCTAAACGACACAAGTATAGGTGGGGTTGGCTCCTTTCGATTGGACATTCTGAAAGGCTAGATGCCACCTGGAGTTCCAAATGGCACTGCGCATAGACCTGTGCCAGATAATCCCGCTGCTCGGTCTGCCCTGGTATATATATACGATATATTGTTGACAGAGTTATTTTTAAATAGGGTGGCAAAACATGCATAAATCAACGTATATTAGACGGGAGTATGTCATACGCTGAGTTGATTACGAGCAGATTTTCAAAATCACGCAATAGTACAGGTTTTTGTTGACGAACCTGGAAAAATAAATCACGGATACAGGTGATATTGCCCTTTACTTTTTTTCAAATTTCACTTTCAAATTAGCCATAATTTGTTTTCGTATATTTGTTAGATGCTTAAGTAATTAGTACGTTGTGGTGCAGTTGAAATTGTATGGCATTTGGCAACTAAATTGTAACAAATAAACGAGAAAGCGCTGGGACGATAAACAAGTCTGAAAATCGACCGGAAGCTGTTCCACGAAAGGAATTGCGGGATGTTGGTTGAAGACTGAATCTGAAATTGTTTCTAAGCTTAAACAATTGATATTGAATACATATTGATTAACCCTTTACTGACTAAATTTTGTTTATTAAATGTCCATTTGCAGGCCAAGAGAAGAATATTTTTGAAAATGTACGCCTGGAACGTGGTCAATTTTCAAAAAGTAGTCAACTGAACATTCCGCAAGACCACCGCAGAGACCGGTTTTGACTGTCTTCGTCAGGAAACGTTAAACTAAATTAGCGACGTATTTGTGTGATATGCTGCCTAACTAAATGATGGTGTTTATCACTTAGAATCATGAAATACCTTCCCATAGCATGCACATTTTTTTCGGTGGAAAGGATTGTAGTGGTGATGGCGGTGATGGATCGGGGAGTGGGTCAAGGGAAACCGGTCCTAATTGCTTTGAGTACTTTAAAGTACAAATAAATTTGTCTTTTGAAAACATCTTACTTCTTGCCAAGTCACGTTGAGATCCGGCGCAAGTTTGCTATTGATACTGCCAAGGAAATTGTTAACATAGTAGACGGGGTTTGTTCGCCTTTATTTATTATAAGAATAATTGTTGGGTACAATGACTACAACTGGCCATGTTATCTGAGAGAGACCGGTGCATTGCTTTGGAGAGGATTTGTGTCTCCATCATTGGTTCATTTGGTGTAAGGGGATTGTTGGTTCTTGAACATGTCGGGGAGAGAACCGATGTAAGGGAAGTCGCGAGTCTTGCTCGGTGTACAGAGCCAGGGGACACATGGGACAAGTTTCAGCACATGTCCTACACACCAGCTTACTGTTGTCATGAGAGACTGATATTCCTATAAATAGCACAAGATTAGTATCCGGACTGGTGGAATTACCATCTTCACCATATTAATACGTGTTTAGGCATACTGGTTGACATAGGCCTACATATTCCATATGCATATGTATTTTAAATATTATACATAGAGAGTAATCCCAATTTGTTACCTTGCTGCTTGGCCAGCGGTCAATAGCAAAATAGGATCATTGTGCCTTCCAAGTTATCTGTTCTTTTCATAATTTTATATATATAGTGAAAGTGAAAATAAAACAGAATATTACCTGAATTGATACTCCCATGTGTAGAGGTGGTGTAGAGATGGGGATAAGCATACGGTTTCCTGGTTGTCAGGGTAAGAGCAAGCAAGGAGACCTGCCAAAATCGAAAATCGGGGCGATACAAAGCTAAGACCTGTCTCACTGGGAATATAGACTATGGCGGCTAGCCGCAATGGCGCCCGCAGATCCACATACAACTAATTGACCTTTCCACAGTTAGCTATGCCCACCCATCTCAATCTAAGCTCCACCCACACCACGTCCGTGTTGGGATCGATCAATCGCTGAACTCCCTGACTATCAATTTCCAGAAAACTATACATGTAAGTTGTCGAATATTTTGAAACGGCACCCAGTCAAATTAGTTTCAAAATATTCAACATCATGTTTATTAAGACATACAATTTATACAATGTGTCGGACTACTAAGCGCTAAAGACGAACTATTTCGAATCATATATGATGTCACTTGTTTAATTATGACGTCATATGACGTCAGATACTCGATGGATAAACTTGGAAGGTGAATTGTATGAATGTATACTGTTGGTTGTTCTACTAATGAGTCTCACCTATTAATGAACCAACACGCTGGAAAGCACAGTGATTATAAGGTAAAAGCTGAAAAGGGTATGCATTCATACCATAAGATGCAAGCCTCCACACCCCACGGCTAGTTGGCCGTTGATTCTGGTGTACACACTGCTGTGTGGTGGGTCATCGACCACTGTCAGAGAATGAAAAATACGTACAGATGGGGGGTCACGTTGTGACAATAATTTAACACATTTTGTAATATATATAGAATGGACTCAATGTATGTTTGTGTCAGCAGTCATGTATAGGAATTGACGTCATACGCCTTCGACACCATGAAAGATGTATAATATACCAGGAAAGTTGCAATGTAGATGAGCTGCAACTACTGAGATTACTACTTGCAGACACAAAGCTGAGAGCACGAGTCCAGTCAATGAAGACTGCAGCGTTTAAGATAACAGTCGTCTCCCGCTGTGCTTTTCAAATGCCATAATAGTTACGGGAGCACACGCCACCATTGCAGCGTACCTATATTAGTCCGTAGTGTTGAAAGACAACGGTGATTATTGTTGACACCTTTTTCTTCAAAGCAAGATTTCTAAATCTTCAACTTTAACAAAGGATAGCCGTTTTCAATCATTCATGTTCACGACCCTCTCTAGATACAGGATTCTCTGTCTTTGTCACATCATGGGTTTTATATTTACAAGAATTTCATCAGATGTCTCTTCACCGAGTGCAATGGCTGAAGGTCTAAACAAATTAGAAAATTTATAATCAGTTGTTTTGTTAGCAGCCGCATTGGCAAAGAGAATCACTTTATTGAAAATGAGAGACAATGACAGTTTGGAAAATGTGTCAAATACTTTACTATTGCATTGTGATAGTGGAATTGCCCATTTGTCCGTCTATAATTCTTGCCAAGCAATGGACCTTTCCATTTTAGCTATGCCAGCCCATCTCTATCTAAGCTCCACCCACATCTGGCTCATGTTGGGATCGATTGGTCTCTGAACTCCCAGACTATCAATTTGCAGAAAACTATACTGGTAAGCTATTGAATATTTTGGGCCTTATTTGACTGGACTCTTTTATTGAATAGTAGAGACATACAATTCTTACAACGTGTCGGACTTTTATAAATTAAAGACATTTATGACGTAATGATTATGATGCCATCCTACACGCCGTCATTACTCTGGAAAGGTCCATTGTCAAAAATCAGGTGAGAATCAAGTGATGAATTTTAGTGGCTCCAGAAATACTCATCCTTTCCCCGATATCATGTTCATAGTCCATGCAATCATTACTACGCGATCCTTGTAGCAATATGGACCACTCCATATGATTGGATATGCTGTCATAGACAGAAGTACTATTATGGCTCTTGCTATCATCTCCTGAAGCCATCCTGGGCATCATTAGACACTCAATAAAAGTGACATATTCTGTTATTTGATGATCTAAGGCTTTCTGTTCCTGTGAGGATGTATACCTTCAATTTTAGAATCTCACCTGCCAAATACGCAAGACGACTCTCATAGCAAATTCTGATGATTTTCCGTGCTAATACTAGTGCGATGATGAAGGGAGATAGCTTTGAACGAAGGAAAACGTTGAATTATCAGCGCTACCTCCACCAAGACTGTGCCCTTGCGACGGCTAACTATCAGGTAGGTATTTTGACATCAGCTCATGTAACAAAACCAGACATCCGAGTACCCGCAGTGAATAACAGGAATGTATGGGGTGAGCAAAAACAGTAGCCAAAATCATGGCAAGTGTTCCGAGAGGTTCATCCTGTTCTAGATAGTAGATACTGGCTTATATTGTAAAGAGTGAATGTGACACGGTAAAGACTGAGCAAGAAAACAATTCCCCTGGCGATGATCTCAGCCATGAATGTGATCAAACGACATCCGGGAGCGACAGTGATTAGTTGGGAGATGGTATATTCAAACATGGAAATCAGATTAAAGCCATGTTTTCACGTGGGCAATGTCCATTTGCAGAACAAGAGAAAACTATTCCTGTAAACGTACTAGTGGAATTACTGTCTCGCAAGATTTCCATCATTTGGTCGGCAAATGGATATTTTCTATGAGAAGATTGAAATTTTCACTTCAGTATGGCCTTATTCCGGATTAAGTATCTAGTGAGAATACGGCCTTATTGTCTGGTGTTTAGATAGCATCAATGCAAAAATATGATATATCCTGTCAAGTTAAGCAACAGCTTCTAGTCGAATTAGTTTCAAAGTATTCAGCAGATGATGCCTTAAATCATAGATAAATTCTGGTATGTATGGTTTTAAGGATTAAAAGGTTAACAAGAACACCTACTAACATATACTAGTTAAATGTTAACTATCAACATTTATATATCGAATCCATACCGATAGCATATAGATTTAACCCTTTAACACTCGGGGCATTGAGACCGGTTTTTGCAGTGGTCGTGAGCAATGTCCATTTGCAGAACAAGACAAAACTATTTCTGTAAACGTACTAGTGGAATTACTGTCTCGCAAGATTTCCATCCTTTGGTCGGCAAATGGATATTTTCTATGAGAAGATTGAGATTTTCTGAAACAAATTTGAGCATGTAAGGGTTAAGGAGGATTGTTATCGATTAGATTGAAAAATATTGCCGATGTGCTGGCTATCAGAACATTCGGCAGTATGGCGATAGTTTTCAGTGACACCATTACCAGTATGTACTTGTATATGTTCCCCGCCCACCGCCACCCATCCTCCACCAATTTTTCCAACATTGAGAAACGATGTCGATATATCGGCAATCCTATAGTGTATTGGGTATGATTGACTGGCCTATGGGAGGGAGCCGATCTGTCATGCAAGTATGTGGGGACTAAATCAACTACGTCACTAGTGAGCTGACGTCACAATTATTATGACGTGTACCGCCATCATAAAAATAGGAAAGTCCGTCATGAAATGGACCGTACAGGAAAAGTATGCCTTTGATGAATATTTGAAACTAATTGAACTGGAAGCTGTTGTGCCATAGGCAGTGACAGCCCCGAGCCATATTGGTTTCAATATATTCAACAGCTTACCTATAAAATCACCTTGAATTTGGGATTCTGGAAATTCAGCAATCAAAATATAGACCGTATAAATCGATTCTAACGAACTTAAAAATGAGCGGAGCTTATTTAGAAATGGGTGGGGCAGAACTAGAAATCGATCCTTCCATTAACTCCCCTCCCGTGTGTTTACGCTAGTGGGTGGTCGGATGTGGGGTGGGGGTTGTGGCGGGGTTGTTGGTGGGTTGGTGGTGGTGGGGGAGGGGGAGGGTGCCTCACTCTGACGCAATGGATGAATTCACTTTTAGCTATGCTCCACCTATCTCTAGCTATTCTCCGCCCATGCTTTCCGGGCATTCGGGTCGATCGAACCCTGAACTCCCAAAACCTCAATTTCCAGAAAACTATACAGATAAGCCTACAACAGCAATATCTCCCAGTCAAATTTGTTTCAAAATATTCAACAAAATATTTATTAAATAGTAAAGAAATATAATTCTACGGATCCCCGTAAGGAACATGCAAAACAAAATATGTCAGTATTGACTTAATAACTTATGCGCACGACATAGTAACTCGTGATGTTAGTAACTCATGCGCGCGACATCGTAACTCGTGATGTTAGTAACTCATGTGCACGAGTTATAATAATGAGAATTTTTTTTAACATATCTTAACTCATTTTCGTAACTGTTGCGCACGAGTTACGAAAACGAAATACTTTGCTTTTGCTCATTATCGTAACTCTTGAGTACGAGTTACTAATTCATACGCCGAGTTATTAAGTCTGGCGCACCAGTTATGAAAATGAAATATTTCGTTTTTGCATTACCTTACGTATTCGTACATGTGACGGGCATTTAAAAGACACTGACGGACTTAGCTACGTTATTTATTACGTAGTTGATTGCGGTGTTAGCCTACATATGACGCATTTGAATATGATGTAATAATAATATTATAATAATAATAATAATAATAATAATAATAATAATAATAATAATAATAATAATAATAATCTTTATTTACGGAGGGTATATCTTCAGGGACCTGATTTCAGAGAATCCCTCACAAGAACAAATATATATATATATATATATATATATATATATATATATATATATATATATATATATATAGTTGTGAGGCGCAACTAAAATAATAATAATAATAATAATAATAATAATAATAATAATAATAATAATAATAATAATAATAATAATGACGACGACGACGACAGTAGTATTATTATGTCTACTGGTCACAATGTTATCATATGTCTGTATTTTTGTACATATATATACTATGCACACAATTTTACATTTATGTACAAAAATACAGACATATGATAACATTGTGACCAGTAGACATAATAATACTACTGTCGTCGTCGTCGTCATTATTATTATTATTATTATTATTATTATTATTATTATTATTATTATTATTATTATTATTATTATTATTTTAGTTGCGCCTCACAACTATTTTATATTGATTAGTCAGTTGACCGGTTGTCTGTCGGTGTCTGTTTGCTGTTCTGTCAAACTCACTAAAGCATATGTGCTTATGCTTACACGCCCAATCATATACATGGATCGAGAGGTTGGATTGCTCTAGTATCCACATACGCGTAACATATGCTGCCAGAAAGTTTTGGTCTGAAATACAAAGGCAAGCATTCATGAATCCAGTTTCTCAGTCAACCATATAACGTCATAATCAACTACGTGATGTGTAGGCTGACGTCATAATCAATTACGCCATGAATGATTCGATTTAGTCCGTCTTAAACGCTTGTTAATTCGCCAGGTTGTCCGAATTGTATGTCTTTATATGCTGTTGAATATCTTGAAACTAATTTGACTGGACGCTGTTGCTGCTATAGGCAGCAACAGCGCCGAGTTAAATATGTTTTAAAATATTCAACAACTTATCTGTAGTCTTGTGGAAACTGAGATTCGGAACGTACAGGGGTCGATCGATCACAACAAAGTCAAAACGTGGCAGGAGCTTAGCTAGAGATGGGTGGGGCATAGCCAAAGCTGGATTCCTCCAGTACCACTGAATTGAAAGGCTCAATCATACCAATGGTATATTTCTAAATATTGCCTTTACTTGGTCTGCAAATGGACGTTTCTCAGGACCACTGCAGCGGAAGTTTGAATATTAAAATAGCTAATTTGTCTTATGAATGTTATTTTGTATTTTATTCAATAAATAATTTCACGTATATTTTGATCCGCAGGCATATTGACATTGAAGTTGGCCTGCTTTTCACCCGATCAATCCACGAAGCGACCTCTTCTAGAGCTGGGTTATTTTATAGTGCGCAGCTGCAACTCGTGCCGACAATATGGCGACTGGACTTGGTGAAGATGATTCAATGCTCCAGATAAAGCGGCCTGTCTACACACAAGAAGATTTTAACACAGCCTACCCGACCACCGGAGAACATCGACAGTCAGTTGGTCAAAGACTTCGGACAACGTGCACCCCGAAAAAAGCTGGAAAATTTGTCTACTCATTGGTTCCTATAATCGAGACTATTCGCACATATAAATGGCGCGAGTATCTGTTGCCTGACTTCCTGGGTGGCTTGAGTGTCGGTATAATGCACATTCCGCAAGGCATGGGCTTCCCATTACTAGCCAATGTTCAACCAGTCTTTGGCTTATACTCGTCGTTCTTTCCAGTCCTCTTTTATCTCATCTTCGGCTCATCTCCTCATGTCTCTATCGGAACAAATCCGATTATTGGCTTGCTCTTAGGGAACATCATTAAGGGCGTGAATAGCACTGAGTACGCAATCGGTCACTTGAGTCAAATAAGCCTATCGGATACCAACTTTACATTTGGTGCGGAAGAAATAGATAATATTGCGAAGGATTATAACGGATCTCTCGCTGCTACGGTGACGTTTCTGGTGGGTATAATCTTCATCGGGATGAGTATATTTCGTCTTGGCTTTATTACATCATTCATGCCAGATTCTTTTGTAAGTGGATTAATTTTTGCTGCTGCCATACAGATAATAACAAGCCAGGTGCCCACGTGTATCGGCGTGGCCGCTTCTGCATCACCCGGAGTCGGACGAATGTTCATGATGTACATGGACCTGTTTGGCAATATATCGCTATTTAATTTAGCTGAGCTTACAATAGCAGTTAGTACAGGTGTAGCGATCCTTCTCGTTAAGGAGTTGATAAACGACAACCCAAAGTTTAAAAAATGCCTAATAATGCCTATTCCAATTGATCTTTTAGTAATGGTTATTGGTACCGCCATATCTCACTTTGTAGATCTTCATCAGAGATACGACGTATTAATTGTTGGCAAAATCCCCATGGGCATTCCAGCGCCGAAAGCACCACCTTTAGAACACATAAGTAAATTTGCTGGTGGGTCTGTGGTGTTGGCTGTGACTATCTTTATACTGACCATCGCGTTTGCTAAGCTTATGGCAAGAAAGCACCAATACGAATTGGACAATAACCAGGAATTGGCTGCTTATGGTGTCAGTAATTTCCTTAGCAGCTTTTTCTTTTGTATTCCGGCGTGTATAGCGCCAATACGTACATTGATATTGAGTGGATTGGGGGCTCGCACCACACTAAATGGCGTCTCAACAAGCGTCCTGCTCCTTCTTGTTCTCCTTGTAATTGGAAGATTTTTTGAATCACTTCCTATTTCTATCCTTTCCGGGTTAATAGTCGTGGGAATGAAACCTTTGCTTCTGACTGCTAGGGACATTCCTATGCTCTGGCGGACTAACAAGTATGACCTCTTAATTTGGTTCGCTACGGCTTTAACAGGTATATTTCTGGATCTGGATTACGGAATATTCGTCGGAATAGCCATAAGTTTGGTGCTTTATGTCGTTCAGAGCCGATTCCAGAGTGGGTTTACTGTCGGTAGAACCGAAGAAAAGAACATACTTTCTGAGTCCAACAGACGATCCGGGATCGAAAATATACCCGGAATACGAATCTATAAATTCAACTCACCACTGTTCTATGTAACAGTCGATGCATTCCGCTCTCTGCTCTATGAGAGTGTATTCAACCCACAGGACTATGCTCACGCGAAGAAGAATGCGGAAGACAAGGCCATGAAACTGACAAAGGAGTCTGGAGCAATCGATGGTGATATTAATGGCACAGCCTCTGCTGAAACCAATAAATACATTTACAATAACGGTGGTCTAACTTCAGACACATGCACTGATCCAAGCGACGAAATCTCTATTCAGGATGATTTGACAACAAATGGTATAGATGGCACACCAAATCAAATATCAACTTCTGGATCAGCAGACGTTATGGTTGAGTCCGTAAAATTTCTCATTCTGGATTGTTCCGGTATTCCATATATCGATGTGACTGGACTGAAATCCCTTCTGCAAATAGTTGGAGAGTTTCGTTTTGCAGACGTGAAGGTCCTATTTGTGGGAGTTCACCATCGCGTATGGAAGTCAATGAACGGCTTCGGATTTTTCGATAAAGTAAAGAAAACTGACTTTTATTTGGCAAGTGAAGATGCAATTTACTATTGTGAACATGACAACCATAATTCCTTTGGTGAACGAAATGATGATACGGTGACAAAATTGTAGTATAGTGTCAATATTTCTAGCTGTCTTTAGTGGAAAATGAACCCTTCCATTTTAGCCATGTTCCTTCCATCTCTAGATAAGCTCCACCCACACCTCGCTCGTGTTGTGATCGATCGATCTCTGAGCTCCCTGACCATCAATTTCCAGATGACTATACAGGTAAGCTATTGAATATTTTGGAACCAATTTGACTGGGCGCTGTTGTTGTCTAGCAACAGCGTCCAGTAAAATTAGTTTCAACATATTCAACAGCATATTTGTTAAAGAGTAGAGACGTACAATTCGTATAACGTATCTGACTAGTAAGAGATAAATATGGGCCATATAGAATTATTTATGACGTAATGATTATGACCTCATTCTACACGCCGCCTAGCTGATTATAAGGTCATATAACGTTAGATTGATAGATGGCTACTCTGGAAATGTGAATTGTTAGGTACGACTCGCATAGTTACTATTGTCAGTCTGTTGCCGGTCTGTTAGTCTTTGGCAGTTTTGGAATTTTTAACAAAGTTGTCAGCGTTGCAAGCATAGCGTGTTACTTGAGCTTAGTCCTCTATGGCGATTGCTTAGCAATGTAGAAAGCTGTGGTGTTAACCTACGTATGCTCGAAATACTAGCATCATAAATCGATTTCTATAATTACTATGACATTCAAAAGCAACTAAATGTATGTCACTGGTTGGCACACACTGCCTAGATTCTGGTATATTCTAACAAAAGATGTGTTCTGGACATTTGTTTCCATCGTGTGGTTTTGTTTACGCTACCCAACAGCAATAGAGTAGCTCCGGACTTGGCCCCACAGAGGAAATTCACACCTAGGTGTGAAAATCATTTGTGTAGTGATTTTTTTTTGTGGGGCCCAGCTCATCTCTGTTCTGATTGGGTGTTAGTTGTAGAGGGTAGCTGTGAAATTCTTTTGTGGAGCCAGAAGCCCCGCACCCCGCCCCGCCATTAAATCATGTGGCTCCTTTCATCCAATCAGGTGAGCTTACGGGTAATTAGAGTCCTATCGTGTAATGATGATTGACATGGGTTAATGAGGGTAATTAAGCGACTTCAAATGGCGCCGATCTCGTCGAGACAGTACAATGGCAGATGTACGCGCTATAGTGTCAGGATGATTGACAGGGTCTAATGATGGTAATTACGCAGCTTTCAAAGCCTCTGATCTCTTCGAGACAGGTCAATTGATGTGGAGAACATGGCCACGCGTCTGTTCCACCCCCCCCCTCCCCCGGCCCCACCCCTTATTGAATCACGTGTTCCCCGTCATCCAATATTCCTCTGGGGTCATATCGCCCCAGCACTGTTAGATGTAGATTTGCGTACACAAGCCCCTCCCCTTATTAAATCACGTGACTCCGGGTGTATATTTTTTTACGTCATAGTTTGGAGTACACTTCCAATCGTGTGAGCTTAAGGGTAATTAGGATACTATCGCATAATGATGATTGACAGGGTACATGTCTGGACTCGTCTTTTCTGGACTCTGTGAACTCATTCAATTATGGGAGATTAATGCTAAATGGTGAATCTATTGCGTAAGGACAATTGTTGAGCGATTGTAAAAGACGACTTAGTTAGTCTAATGGGTTGATCATTAAACTTCTGAACCTTGGAACTTTTGAGCCGTTAAATTGCACAAGGGTCAATCTATTGCCTAAGGACAATCGGTTAGTAATTACTCCAACTGATTAAAATTAACTAGTTGCGCTTTAAAACAACTCTGACCGCGTGTAACAATCATCAGAGTTGTGCAACGTTAGGGTAATAACTACCGATTACATTTTTAACGTGCCTCTAACGGCTATGCAATATTTGGGAACAATTTCAGCCTAAGTTGACTCAAGGTTTGGAAGGGTTATAGTCGATGGTTTTTCAGTTTTCAATTAAAAACAATACAGGTCATTTCACTTTTCACAATTTTAATAAAATAAAGTTGCATTAAATAACGATGCAGTAAATATACAGACGTTAAATTTACAGATGATAAATATATAGATGATAAATATACAGTAGATAAAATATACATACGAATATACAGATGAATAAACGACATGGAGAATGATTCGCCTGAGGTATTATGTGAAACTGATTTTAGAGTGATTATTTAAATAAATTTGAAAAAGATCTAAGCGATAATGAACCCCTCACAGGTTGGGTGTAAAGATATGTTAGGGACTTATGTGGTTTGGAGATATTATTTCAATGTGCGGGGTGTGGGGGTATATTTTAAACAGAGTTAAATACTTTTTAAAAATCGGCTCAACTGATGAAAATAACATAATTTATTCGAGCTGGGCCCTTCCCCACCCTATAGCCATGTATCGACCTCCACACATTTCTAAGCGATAGTAAAGCAGAAGATTACTTACTCACCCTCAATGAAGGCTATGCACACACGCACGCACGCATACACAGCACGCACGCACGCACGCACGCACGCACGCACGCACGCACGCACGCACGCACGCACGCACGCACGCACGCACGCACGCACGCACGCACGCACGCATGCACACCACCACCATCACCACCACCCTCGGTTATGCACTCGTTATATCGCATTAATAGAGTGCTGTCGTTGCATACTCGGATATCTTTGCCCGAAATCGTTCTATCCGTCAGAAACCTTAACATGGCACTATATGAATTGATGTATTCGTGCTTAACGTAGGGATTGAGCGTGAAATAACCCCACAAGGAACTCAGCACATGTTTTGCCAGGGTTCTAAGGCCCTTATTTTGAATGATCAAAGATTTATCTAATTTAATCCCTTTAATTCCCGAACATACACATCTTTCTGTATATCGGTGATCCCATCTTCGGGATACCCAAATGATTGTTTCGTTTAATTTTCAAAAAGTTGTCTACGTATCCCTTGAAAAGTGCATCCATTTGCTCTTCGTAGTGCCACATCTCCATAAACTGTAAGATACGGTACCCACTATGTACAGCCTCCACCAACAGACGTGTAGAGGGCGCTCGCTATCTCTATGAGTAAATTCAGTACTCTGCAAATCGTGAGCGCATTTACCACACAATGGAAAGAACAACCGTTCATTACATCTGTACAGGAGGACAGGAAAGAATCAATCCTTAGGAGACAAACAGATACACTTTATCAGGCCGAAGTAAGACCCTAACTCTACCAGTTTAAAATCTGTAACGATAACTTCCGGTTCACCTAGAGGGTACTCACGGATCTTACATACGTAAGGATTTAGCGAAGTGATATCCACGTACGCTATATACTCATCTGTCGCGGTCTGGTGATGCAAACGTATGGCATTCGTGCAGGCACCGTAGAGGGTGCTGTTTGCAATGAGCGGCTCATGATATGTTCTAGCGTGAAGAAAAGTGTTAATTCTAGGGTCGTTAAGTCTCTGGGCCTTAAAATCACAAACCCACATTTCAACTACTTCACACCCATACACCTAAGCTCGCTAGATTTAGAAAGTGTCTTCTGATACACGCCTTTTAAAGTTAAATCAGGCTTGGTAGTTATGCGCTTACCAGGCAGACATTTCTGACACGCATGCACATAACATCCATATTACTCAAAGTGCTCGTCCGTGCCGGGGCAGCAACCATCCAGTGAGCTGTTAAACACTTCGGGTTCACTGCCAGTTAGAGCATGTTTAATGAACGTGTTCTTAGAATGAGCCAGGTAATCTAGCCACTCACACGCTTATACGGAGTAACGTTTCTTGTTACGTAGGTTAACGTACCCTCTAACAGGCAGGGCGACTAACTTATGATCGTTTAAGTAGTTAGCCGTAAACACCTTATTACATAACGACGCCAACATAATAGATAACATGAAAGGTGGTATCCCAGTTTCACGGATGAACATTTCACGAAACTTACCGCAAGCCATCCGTAGAATATTTACGTCAGACCTACAGTAAAGCTTCATGGCATCCCTAAAATTGAAAACACTGACTTTCACAGTGTCATGCCATGCATTAATTTCTTTACGCGCTCACACTTACATACTGTCGGCACCATATGTGTCAATCACGGGGTATGCTCCGATGTAATCAAAGTATACGTTACTGTCTAGGAGATATGGAAAAAATCCTTTCTCGCTAGGTAGATTGAATATTGCAGGTAGTTGACGTAGTTGAAATGGAATAAACAAGTGCCATAGTGCTCACCTAGCTGGTAAGGAACTGTAAACATATTTACATTAATTAATGGCTGACTACTGACCACCAGAGAAAGCCTCATTGGCTCGTGAGGCACACATAACAAATGCCATTTATGAATGGGGCAATGGTCACAAGCCTTGGAGAGGAAATGCAAGAATAATGGCATCCTTGACATTATTGACCAACGGAAAAAGTACAACTGATCAATGGGGCAGCCGTCCCTGACACTACTGTCAAATTGTTCAAGTGTGTTAACAGATCTGTGTCATTTACTAATGGAACAATCGTCACAGTAAAGAATCTGGATACGGAAATACAAGAATATTGGCATCCTTGACATTATTGACCAACAGGAAATGTACAACTGATCAATGGGGCAGCCATCCCTGACATTACTCTCAAATTGTTCAAATGTGTTAACAGATGTCATTTACTAATGGAACAATCGTCACAGTAAAGAATCTGGATAAGGAAACACAAGAATACTGGCATCGTTGACATTATTGACCAACAGGAAAAGTACCATTGATCAATGGACTGCCATCCCTGATACTATTATCAAAATAGTTTAAATGTACAAACAGATGCCACTTACCAATGGTGCAATGGCCACAAACAAATATTTATGCCGGTAATACAAAAATATGTGTGTCCTTGACACTATTGACCAATGGAAAAAGTACCATTGGCCAATGGGGGGAGCCATCCATGACCTTATTTATACAGCAGATGACATTTACCAACGGGACAAATTGTTCAAGTGTGTTAACAGATCTGTGTCATTTACTAATGGAACAATCGTCACAGTAAAGAATCTGGATACGGAAATACAAGAATATTGGCATCCTTGACATTATTGACCAACAGGAAATGTACAACTGATCAATGGGGCAGCCATCCCTGACATTACTCTCAAATTGTTCAAGTGTGTTAACAGATGTCATTTACTAATGGAACAATCGTCACAGTAAAGAATCTGGATAAGGAAACACAAGAATACTGGCATCGTTGACATTATTGACCAACAGGAAAAGTACCATTGATCAATGGACTGCCATCCCTGATACTATTATCAAAATAGTTTAAATGTACAAACAGATGCCACTTACCAATGGTGCAATGGCCACAAACAAATATTTATGCCGGTAATACAAAAATATGTGTGTCCTTGACACTATTGACCAATGGAAAATGTACCATTGGCCAATGGGGGAGCCATCCATGACCTTATTTATACAGCAGATGACATTTACCAACGGGACAATGGTCACAGTAAATAATTTGAATGAAGAAATGCAAGAATATTGGTGTCATTGACATTATTCACCAACGGGAAACGTACCATTGATCAATGGGGGAGCCATCACTGACACTATTGATCAATAGTTCAAGTGTCACAATACTGACCTTAACCAAAGGGGCAATTGTGAGGTCGCAGTTAAATGTTTGGATGGGGAAATGCAAGAATATTGACATGATTTACCAACAGGAAGAGTACCATTAATCAATGGGGCAGCCATCCCTGACACTATTGTCAAATTATTTAAGTGTACGAAACGAACATTTCTGAAAAATCTTGTTTTAATCCATTAACAATTCACGAAACATGACACAGATAATTTTCCCCATAGGGTTCAATACTTTAAAACGCATTGAGTCAGAGTTATGGCCCTTAATTCAAGTTGTGGCTTCTTCATATTCATAGGGCAAATAGATATTTGACTGAAGGAATATATCTGCTAAATTTGGTTTTAATCTCAACAATTGGCGAACACATGTATTTTCCCCATAGGGTTCAATACTTAAAAACGCCTTAATGAACCAGAGTTATGCCCTTCTTTAACGGTTAGGGCCACTTCATATTCATAGCTCCAATAGATGTTGCCTAAATGAACATATCTACCAAATTTTGTTTTAATCCATCAATAAATGACGAAACGTGCCATAAACGTATATCTTCCCCATAGGCTTCAATACTTAAAAACGCATTAATCAACCATAGTTATGGCCCTTATTTAAGGTTGTGGCCACTTCATCCTGATAGCCCAAATAGATGTTTCCTAAAGGAATATGTCTGCCAAATTTGGTTTCAATCAATTGATAAATGACGAAACGTGCCACAAACGTATTTTTCCCATAGGCGTTGAAAAAATAGCAAGGAACATATCTCTGCTATTTGTCGGCTAGGCCACTTCATTTTCATAGCCTCATAGATAATGCCTAAAGGAACATATCTGCCAAATTTGGTGTTAATCTATCAACAATCTATCAACAAATGGTGAAACGTGTCACAATTGTTGACAGACGACAGACGATAGAGGACAGACGACAGGCGACAGACGACAGACAAATCGCAATTGTATATGCTCACCTAGGTGAGCTAAAAACGCTAGACTGTCCTTAAAATGAACGTCGCCAACATTCAAGTACACCGCTTTATTGCCATTCATTATTACGTTGTCAGGTTTAAGTGCTGTGTTTCTAAAGAGCCACTCGATTACTAGATGCAAGTCAAATCCACGACTGTTGTGAGCAACAGCTATGTAGTCATGAAAAGGCAGAACTCAGATTTTGCAGCTAATAACCTAATAACAATTGCATGAAAGCGGCTAAAGCATTAGCACATTCAAAGATAACCCAGCAGGCACATGACAGTGTATCAACGTTGAATCCACGTTGAAATCACGTCATGACGAGATTTCAACGTGGATACAACGTTAAAACAACGTCATGGGCCTGCTGGGAAACTTTCTTCGACGTTCATCGCATTCATCGCAATGATCACCATGATGTTTGATAATGCATACGGAGAAAGCTATCTGAGCGACGACATAAATAACCATGTTGTTGCTTTGTCACTTGATTCATTTCAAAATCATAAAAGATGAAACGTTGAGGTATGGACGATAAGTCTTTATTTATGTTTTAGGGGCACGTGCCTTACGCTTCGCAGTTAAGCTCGTATGTTCTTTGCTATATCTCCGCATATAACAAACGTGGTCTCGTAAATCAACTTCATCTTTGCTACTAGGACATTTCCCGTGTCCGCAATGATGTTTAGAGCGAGAATCAAGTTCTAGAGGTTTGCCACGGTCCCCACAAGACATACGTGTGGCGCACATTCCAGAGTTGATGTGATTGCAACTCTCGTATAGACAGCAACATCACATAGGCAAATTAGTTTCAAAATATTCAACAGCTTACCTGAGTGTAAAGTTTTCTGGAAAATGATAGTCAATGGATTTCAGGGATCGATCGATCTCATCACGGCGAAGTGTGGGTGGAGCTTAACTAGAGAGGGGCGGGGCATGGCCAAGACTAGATTCCATCATTAGTATCAATGATAGTGCGGATGAAGGCAATGATAAAGCTAATAACGACGGTAATGTTAATGATTAACTATCCAAACGATGGTGCTAATTATGATAATGTTTAATCGACAGAACACGTAAATTCTGTAAATTCATTGTTCCCCACATGTCACTTTGTGACCTGTGTGTAAATAAATTGAATTGAATTGAATTGTATTATCCTGTAGTATATTGCCTGGATAGCGCCTGCTCAACCCAGGTATTTTTCACAGTGAATTAAACTATTTCTGGCATCTGTCCTGTTGGTTTATTGCATGAAAACTGGTAAAAACAACGCTGACGACGGTGGCGGTGGCGGCGACGACGACGGCGACGTTTATCAAAGTTATGACGAATTTATGACGGTAGCGTAATAATAATAATAATAATAATAATAATAATAATAATAATAATAATAATAATCGTTATTTATGAATGAATGTAAGATTGGTTACGTCCCACTGTTGCCGTTTTAGTCGCCACTAGCAACCAGTCTAAGTCAGTTAGTCGGTCTGTCTGTCTGTTGGTCGGTCTGACAAATTTTTAATTTTTCTAACAAAGCTGCCTAGGTCATGATAGAGGAATACATTTCTAGCTATGCCCCGCCCATTTCTAGTCAAGCGCCGCCGTTGCGCTGCCCGTTTTGGGATCGTTCAAACCCCGAATGCCCATAATTCTAATATCAATGTAACTATACAGGTAAGCTGTTGAATATTTTGAAACTAATTTGAGTGGGTGCTGTTGCTGGCTATGTCTATTGTTTCAAAATTTTCAACAGAATGTTTATTAAATAGTAAATCTATCAAACACATACAATTCGTACACTTGATGGACTATTCCAGATTCCTAACGGAGTATTCCTATCAATTATGATTGCCAGTATACACGTGACGTAAGTGATTACGATGTCATATACTTGAGCGACAGATCAGATTCATCCATTGCGCGTCATTCATTACACGCACCTTTTAATTGGTTGACTAGCCATTACTCTCATTGAACGTCTGCTGAAAACGTTCGATAACCTGGAAAAGGGATTCGCATAAACTGAAAATCGCCGGGATAGAATTACAACTCATTTTACCATTCATTAACTTTACCATTGTCCATTAGCCTGTTTCATCATATATATTCGGTGCATTGTCATCAGAGGAGATAGGCACTAAAGCGTTTGAAGATCTTGAAACCAGTTTGAATGAATAGATCAGAAAGAGTAGCGACACACAGGTTAATGGGGAAATCCAATTTTGGCTATGCCTCGTCCCTTCCTAACTAAGCTCCGAGAGAGAGAGAGAGAGAGAGAGAGAGAGAGAGAGAGAGAGAGAGAGAGAGAGAGAGAGAGAGAGAGTGGGAGAGAGAGAGAGAAAGCGAGAGAGAGGGGGCGGGAGGGAGAGAGAGAGAGGTGGGGTGTGGAATGGGGGGGGGGGAGAGTTTATTAAATAGTAAAAACATACAATTCGTACAACTTTATGGACTATTAAGCAATTATGACTGACTAATTCGTATCATTCATAACGTAATTAATTATTACGTTAGCCTACACGTGACGTTGTTGATTATGACGTCATATGATTGATCGATAACCTGGATTCATCTATTATGATAACGACCGGTACAATTTTTACCCATGTTGCTAGACACCAGGGTTAATGCGAGCATAGAGTGCTTCTTCTTCTTCTTCTTCTTCTTCTTCTCATCCTTCTTCTTCTTCTTCTTCTTCTTCTTCTTCGCAGTAGACGTAGTGTTTAGCTCTGTATTTAATCGTGAATTTACGGCGGTTAGCAGAGTTATTAATGTTTAATTTTTGTACAATGTTCAAGTTAAAGTAAATGTATATATGTTTGTGATATTCATTTTGGGTGCGACATTTGGATTATTGCATATTTCTGTGTGTTAAGTAACAATTTCTAGACATTTTACAAATTAACTTCGTCCATTGCTACAACCGGACGCTTGGCTGGTTAGTGGGTAGGCGACCTTGATTGGTCTTTTGTTCACTAACAATGGGCGAGCAGGCCAGTTTTGCTGGTAGAGTAAAGTCAACTAGAGGTAATTTACGACCGAATGTGTCGCCGGACTATGAACCTTTTAATGGTATAGACCGGAAGAATGGAGTACGGATTGACTGTCTAGACGGAGTGACGATCGAGGCGTACGTTAAAGGCGCGGCCTCGGTTGTACCTGCTGGAAACATCGTTGCGGCGTCGCGCGTTAAAGGGCCGATAACTATACACCTGTGCAAAAGTTAAGCACCACCCTATTTTTACGCACATGCGAGGGTATATTCATGTGCTATGAAGAAAGCATTAGCATAAACATTTATGTACCCATCCATCTTAGTGCAAGAGGTAATGATGCAACTAGAGGAATGCTGATTATGATGGTGGGGAAACACTGTATGTTTTTGTTTGAACTTGAAAACGAGGCCTGAATATGGTTACGTTGACACAACTGACAACTATTGCCCTACAGTTGACACACGTGGCTAGATTGTCATTAATGGTGTCTGAAAACGAAGTTTAACATCTGTGCACGAGTTTGAGACTGTCATTATTAATACCGGGTATATCCACCTTGTGCCTGGATGACGGCCTGGACACGACGTCTCATGCTGGTCACCAACCGACTGATACGCCATTGTGGTATTCGTTGCCATTCAAGATGGAGTGCGTCTGTTAATTCCTGTAGGTTCTGCACAGGAGGATCCCTCCTTCTCACCATGTTTCCCAGAATGTCCCAGATATGCTCAATAGGGTTCATGTCAGGGCTCCTTGCTGGCCATGGTAGGGTTTCGATGGCATTCTGGCGGAGGTATTCATGCACAGCTCTAGCACGATGTGGTCGGGCGTTGTCATCCATGAATATAGGGTGGGTTCCAGGTGCATGATTTACAAAATGAGGGACCACAACTCTATCCAGTATGGAATCTTGATATCTTTGTCCATTTAGTGTTCCAGGTACAGTCAACAGATCCAGCTTACAATCAAATGAGATGCACCCCCATATCATAACGGAACCTCCACCAAATGGAACTTCTTCCATGATGTTACGTTGGTCGTACGCCGTGCGTCTGGACCTCCATACACGAGTTCGACCATCTGTGGCATGAAGCAGGAACCGACTTTCATCGGACCAGTGTACCCGTCTCCAGGATCTCATGTTCCAGTGTCTTCTTTCGTTGCACCACCTCAGACGCTCCTCTTTGTGGTGTGCAGTGAGGAGAGGACGTCTGACAGGTCTCCCAGCTTTCATGCCAGCAGCATACAGTCTCCTTTTGACGGTAGCCATTGACACTCTATTGTGCGTTTCCCATTGCTGGCTGAGCACTCTGCTGTTGGTGAATGGAGATCTCCTAACAAGGCGTACTAGGGCTCGATCAGTAGTCTTCTTCGGTCTTCCAGATCTAGGCCTGTCGTTCACCTCGTTAGTTTGCCCATGTTTTGCAATCAAACGACTGATTACAGTATGGTTAATGTTCAGCTGTCTGCCAATCTCTCTGCATGACATACCAGTGGTATGCATGCCTATGATTTGCCATTTCACACGATCACTTAACCTTCGTCTTGCCATAGCTGTTCACAATCATGAGCTAATTCTCTCTGTACAAATAAACCACGGTCATGAACACAAAATTCCTAATCTTGTCGCCTAAATCTGTATGTAATGTTCTACACCTCAAACTGGACTTTTACATAACTGAACACGTGTGCTGTTTCCCGCCACGCACGGACATCAAGCGGCGTGAAGTCATGCATGCATGTGCATTTCGTACTTGGAATTATGTCAGCTAACGCGGGGACAAAAAGTATGGCAGCCTAGTTGTACCATCATGTTTCTACGTTCTATTGTTTTTGCTGGTGCTTAACTTTTGCACAGGTGTATATATACATGAAAAACGAAACTAACGTTAATAAACTATGCATTGAAGGTATGCTTGTTGCCGGTTCCTTTCACCCTGTTATGTCGCTAGAACACGAACCAACGAAGTTCATTATCACAAATGTGCCACCGTACATACCGAACTTTGTGATCAAACGTTCACTTGATCAGTATGGGAAAGTTGTCGGAGGCTACCGTGCCATTCCCCTAGGATGTAAATCGCCTGACCTGAGACACGTCAAGAGTTTTAGGCGACAAGTTCAGATCATTGTAGAAAAGTCTGCTGTTCCCGAATTCATCGACATTGTCTACGTGGGTAAGTCGCATAGACTATTCATAAGCAGTGATGAAATTATCTGTTTTAAATGCCACCAAAAAGGACATTTTCAACGCAACTGTGTTATGGAGGAATCTCGTCTGAGTGACAATGATAACGTTACCACTGACATTTATGGTGCTAGTAGCAGTAACGATCCAAACTTTGCTAACGTTAGTGAGAGTGACTTTCCGTTGCCGCAGGTGAATAAAGTACAAGAACAATTACCTGAAAAATTGTTATCTGGAAAACCGTCGCCTAATAAACCTAAGAAAAACCGACAAAAAACACAATCGACCAACCGTTTTGAAATTCTAAGTTTAATCGACGACTCTGAAAATATGTCACAAAGTAGTGAAATTAGTATGAATACCGTTAACACGTCTACAGATATTGCTACAAATAATGACATTTCAAACCCAGTTTTGGACGCTGATAACACCGAACCCATGACGTCAGTCGAGTCCGACAATGCGCCAAACGCTAATGACCCTGAGATCCGTACAACTCAAGACATTATCGTGCAATTAGAAGACAATATTACACTGATGGATAGCGCCATTCCAGTTAGCAGCATACCATTCAAACCGGGGCATGACCCCTGCGATAATGACAGTGTCATAGTTACCGCTGGTGAGTTACCACCTGATCATGTGTCGCCTGTTGACGAGGGTTCGGACTCGGACAGTATGTCTGTTGTATCGGAAATGTCGGACATGTCAGATTTTGTAGAGACAAGGGAGTTAATTCAATCACTTGACGATGTTACGGTGTTTATTGACAGTATCAAATACAGTAAAAAGGTGGTAGTAAAGTGTAAAGAGTACCAACCTAATTTGAAGCTCTTAATGCATCAAATGTTCAGATTAAACAAGCAACCTGGATTAGATGCTTCTTACAAAAATTGTCTCACTAAGATAATTACAAAGTTACATCGTAGCATAAGGGGTTAATTACTTGTGTCTTCTCTCTATATTGATCAAATAGTAAAATCTTCAGCGGTCCATTTTGAAACTTAATCATGTTTATGAATTATATTGTACTAGCAATTTAATTTTTTTATCTCATCATGACACATCTCTCAATTGTAACCTTGAACACGAGAGGCTGTCGTGATGCTTTTAAACGCTTCCGTATTTTTAACCAGATTCGTAAAGAGTTGTCTGCCGATATTGCTTTCTTGCAGGATATACATACTACGCATGATGATGACTCTATATGGCGTTTAGTGTGGAGAGGAAAACTGGCTTTCTCTCATTTTGATACGAAAACTGCAGACGTAGCCATACTTTTTAACCCCAAGCTTGATGTCACTATTGTAGAAACTATACCTGTTTTACCAGGCAGAATCTTACATGTCACCATTAAATTGAATAATGAGTATTTTTACTTAATTAATGTTTATAATGCAACTGAGTGTCATGCCAAAGTAAGATGCATAGAAAAACTGAAAGCTCATATTTCATCTTTACAGGAGCCATATCCATTACTTCTTGGTGGTGATTTCAACTGTACTGTAGATCACGTGATTGATAGAATATCGGTACAGGAGCCCCATCCAATAGCTGCTGAACATTTAAATAACATGATTATATCACATAAGCTTACTGATGTATTTAGATTTGTGCACCCTTCTTCTAAAGTATTTGCATGGAGTAGGGCAGATGGAACATCTTCCGGACTAGATCATTTCTACATTCCATCAAACTATAAGCAATTTATCCGTTCTTGTACAGCGGTGCCCTGCGCCGAATCTGATCATTCATTTGTTAAAGTTTTGTTAAAGTTAAAGGAAATAAAACGGAGGAGCGCTTATTGGTGCTTAAACACTGACCTATTACAGGGGAAACAGTATCGTGAATTAATAACATCTTTTTGGGGTAACTGGCGGGAAAGGAAATGTACTTTTGATAATTTACAAGATTGGTGGGATATGGTTAAGAAGCATATTAGTAGTATATCTCAAGTTTTCCCCCGTGAACGAGCTGCTATTTTGAAAGAAGAGAGATTACAGCTGCAACATGATATACAGAATTTATCAGCGAAATCACCAAAAAATTATGAGTTATACAATGAAATTAAACAAAAGCAAGAGTCACTGTCATCTCTCTTAGAACAACAATCTAGAGGGGCTTGGGTACGGTCTCGTTTCCAGCATATCAATGACCTGAATAAAACAACGACATATTTTTTCGACCTTGAAAAGAAACGTGGTACAATTAAATCTATTTCACATTTAATGTTACCAGATAGTACAGTTATTGATAAAGATTCTGATATTTTAATTTACGCGTCTGAATTTTACGGCGTTTTATATAGTAACGGAAAGTCGTCTAAGCACGCTAGAAACAAGTTATTAGCCGATCTTCCACAATTGAGTGATGTTTCCAAAAACGATCTGGATAGTTCGATTGGCTTGATAGAACTGACGAACTCAGTTAAAAAACTAAAGAATAACAAATCTCCTGGAATAGATGGGCTACCTGTCGAGTTCCATAAAACTTTTTGGGAGCTGATTGGTGATGATTTAAATGCTGTTTTTATCCAATCCATTCAGGATATTCGGTTACCTACGTCATGCAGGCGAGCGGTTATTACATTATTGCCAAAGAAAGGTGACCCCAGTCTCATTAAAAATTGGAGACCTGTTTCACTTTTATGCGTAGATCTAAAAATGTTTTCGAAAGTTCTCTATAATCGCATTAGCGATGTTCTTAGAGAAATAATTCACGTAGACCAGTTATTGCGTACCACGGAGAAAAATTGCTAATAATATCAGATTGATAATTGATACTGTAGAATATTCCAATTCTTGTTCACTTCCTCTCGGCATAGTCTCTTTAGACCAGGAAAAGGCGTTCGACCGAGTTAGTCATGCGTATCTGTTCGACACGCTAAATGCTTTCGGATTTGGAGAATTGTTCTCTATGTGTATACAGCTGCTTTATACTGACACCCAAAGCTTATTGAAAATTAATAACTCGTGGTTGCTCCATTTTCTTTTAAGCGTGGTATTAGGCAAGGCTGTTCCTTGCCTGGGGCCTTGTATGCGATTTGTATAGAGCCACTACTGATCAAATTACGTTCTACTGAAGGCCTAAAAGGAAAGCAGTGCCTAATACTGCCGATGAAAAGGTTGTTTGTTCAGATTATGCTGATGATTTGACAGCTTTCACTACCAGTGATAAAGACTTCACTGTGCTACATAATTGGCTTAAAGTATATGAAGCTGCGTCTGATGCGAAAGTTAATTTGGAACAAACTGAGGGTCTCTGGGTGGGTCCTTGGAAGGATCGCACACGGGTACTCCATTGGGGAGTATCTGGAATAACGAGGGCCTAAAAATTCTTGGAATTTTCATCGGGAATTCACCAGATTACAATAACCGTAATTGGGATAACTTAGAGGCTGATGTTAATAATAAGCTTGCAAGTTGGTTGACATTGTCAAGAGCTTTGATTTGCTGTTATTGACCCACCGGCTGATATTGTACATACACTTCAAAAGCGACTAACTAATTTTGTATGGGCGGGAAAACATTGGCTGGTTACAGAACAACTGTTTCTGCCTTTAGAATATGGTGGACAAGGACTAGTGCATTTACAATCTCGGTTACGTGCATTTCGTATTGATTATGTACAATCGTTTTTAAATATTTATTCGTGCCATTCTTGTTTCAAGTTTTCTAGTTGCTTTTTAAAACATGTTTATAGTTTAAATTATGATCATCAGTTACTTTATACATACTTAGACATTAATAATATTCGCGATATTCCATTGTTCTATAAAAGTTTGTTAAACGCTTGGTTTACATTCAACGTGTTGAGAACATCACAACCTATGTTTTAAGCTGAAGTTCTAAACGAGCCACTTTTCCTCAATCCACTGATAAGAAATTCTGTGCCAGGGCTTTCCTACTTACTGCATGATTTTATACATGCTAATGTCACTACTGATGACGATATTGTCGTTAGCGATCACATGCTTTCAATTGATGAGCTGTGTCAGAAAATTTGCAATCGGTCTAAAAGAATTCTCCAAAATAATCTTAACGAATTATTGAATAGTTTTCCGTCTGAATGGAATAACTTATTAAAACGCCCTGATGACATTCCTAGGTCTGTATACCAAATCGAACTTTCCTGTATGAGCGATGCCTTCGAATATTGTGTGTCTCTTCCCACTATTGGTAAGAAAGACATTTATAAACTCTCATTGCTGCATTGTTATTCGAATAGCTTACATAACCCTAATAATAGTATATGGGTAGATATGTTATCGTTAGATATTACGTCGCTAGAGAATTGTTCCTGTTTTTATGAATATCCATGTACGAGTTATGAAGGTGATTTGTCCTGGAAAGTTATGCATAATGCGTTAAACACAGGAGTATTTCTTTATCGTGCTGGTTACCACCCTGATGATAACTGCCCTTATTGTGGTGAGCGGGAAGATATAACTCATATGTTTTTAACTCGTCCACGCCTTCAACCTTTGCTTTTAGCTGTTAGAAGAACGGTTTCGCAATTACAGGAGAGCGAAACCTTTACAATGAATGACTATATAATAGGTATGCCTTGTCCGGAATGCTCTGCTAGATGCGAGCGTAAAATACGTCATCGTCTCAGCAATTGGATTATAGCGAATACTAAAATGGCAACGTATGTAACCAGACAACGCCTCTTAGATGAAATTCATCAGACAGACCCGCTTAATGAATGCATATCTAGATTACGATCACGTATACATATTGAGTTTCAATATCATTTGAACATAGATTCTTTGGAAATTTTTAAAACCTTTTGGGCTGTCAACAAGTTTATTTGTCATGTTGAAAACAACGCACTTATTTTTTATGGAATATAGCTGTTATTAATCCCTCTTACATGAAACACTGTATTTTGAATCATATTTTTTTTATGTGTTATCAATCCGCTTATTTTATTTTATTTTATTATTGACATAATATTATATTGATTGACTGTGATATATGAATTTGTGATATGTTTTAATGGCACGTGAATCGTAATAAAGTAACTTGAAAAGTCTTCTTCTCCTTCGATCAATACTCACCATTCTGTTACTTCTGATATACAGCTGGCCTTGACAGCGGCTCTAGGATTATAGACTTAGAAACCTTACCGACTCCTGGGAACCGGGTACTCGGCTCCCAACTGCCGAGTACCCGTTTACCATAGAGCTCATTCTTGTTTGCATAGCAACAAGAGCAATACATGCTTTCTGCATTGAGGATTTTAGTGGTTTTTTGTGAAAGAAAATCTAAGTCTTTAATCTGTAGTGATAGTTTGTGTGTTCGTGAAAGGATTAACTAAAGGATACTATGGAGAATACCGCCGAAGATAACCAGGTTGTATCATTCTTTATTATCCATAGTTAAAAGACTTACGTCTCTAAATTTCGCTGTGTCGCATGTTCCAATTTCTGACCCCATAGAATCTGGGACGTGTGCTAACAACGATATATGCCAGAAGATCGCCTTCTTTAACCCCCAACAGGAGATCGGCAGATATGAAAATAGGTGTTATGCTACGGTATTTCTAACACGAATATCGGCTGACGTCGTTCTCCGTAGGATCCGAGCGGGTGACGTCACACCCGGTCGCTCGGATGTTCATGTGAAGAAAGATTTTTCATTAATTCGCGCATCTTGTTCTGGGTGCTGCGTACTAAAAATGGTACCGGAAACTTTAGAATGCTCAAGTTTACGTGCGATCACGATCGGTTTGCAATGATCGGTGGTTTTCAAAATTCTTGAGTAGATGCGTGGTCTGCGGTTTTACCGTGTGATACAGCAGTTTGTTATACATTTTGTTGTTTTCTTCACATATCGTGCTGCTTTCGTTAGGAGTATAATTTATATTGATTAGTAAATATACACCGAATGCTATGCGATATGATTCCTGGAGCCGTTACACATCCTGGAGGATCTATTATGTGTGTGTTTAATGCCCGCCTCGTTCTTTTCGTCATAATCAATGCGATCGTTGTTGTAACGTGGCGGGATGGGGTGCGGGAGGGTTACAGTTAATTTATGAGTCAAATTATTTGAAAATTAATTGTCTGCCTTCCATCCGGGTCTCGTTCGGCTTGTTTATTGTAGGTTTGTGCTTATGTTATAGGCCAAGCCATCCCCGCCATCATGTGACGAATGCCATAAGTTTGTCCGTGTCGTGTTCAAGGACCATGTCTGTTTTAGGTGTGCCCTGTGTAATATTGATCATAGGTGTAATGTTTGTGCAGTGTGGTCCGTTGAGATGATGGTTAAGTTCCTTGCCCAGAAGAAGTTGGCTGGGTCTGATGCGGGGTCAGGCGGTCCGAGAGTAAATCCTGGAGCGCCCGGTTCGGCCGGTGGGGGTGCTCCACGTCCCCAGCTGGAGGTGGCGGAGATGGCACCGCCGGCGTGGTTTGGTCCGACTATGCAGGGTTTTCTGCATAGCGTTCTGCCTACGCTGGTGTCGTCCCTGCTACCAAAGTTTCTCCCCATGCCTGGTACGGATCCTGTCCTCGGACAGGATTCTGGACTGGTTACCGAGGAGGCCGTCTCGTACGGCCCCCTGGCAGTCCCGTCTGGCTTCGGCCAGACGGGTTCTGTTTCTCTGCGGCCACCTCCGGGTGGTCCAGTAGCGGTGGCCGGTCCGTCAGGTTTGGGAGCCATCCGCCAGGACGGTTCCACGGTTGACTCGTCTAGTGACGACTCTTCAGAGTCTGAAGACGAGGAGGCCGAGGAGGAGAGGTTGCTGCGGCCCGTGAAGCCGCAGGTGGAGAATATGGAGGTTGATTCCGTCCTGGACGGAACCGGCCTCCATTTGTCTGGTTTGGCGCAAGCCAGGTCAGCGGCTCCGCCTGTGGCTGAGGCCAATCCGGTACCGTGCACCGGTTCCGTGCGGCTTGGTTTGGCACCAGCCGTCACGGGAACGGGTGTGCCGGGCCGGGCGTGGTACTCACCTATCTCGCCTGGTCCGGCAGTCGGATGTGGGGTGCCGTTGGCGCCCGTGTCCGGCTATGGTTCCGCGACTGCTACGGGTCCGTACGGTTTTCCGTGCGGACCTACCCCATGGACCGGAGTGTTTCATGGGGTGGCGGCGGAACCGTGTGGTACCGGAGTGCCTGGCGTGTCAGCCGTGGTTCCTTGGCAGGAGGCCGTGGCTGGCAGGCCCGTGAGCACGTCAACGAGTGACGTGTTTGCGGGGGTGTCTTCATCGGAGGTAGATTGGTCAGATGCTCTGGCGTGGCTAGCCAGGGTTGACCCGTCTGTGGTTTCGGCCACAGCCGATGAAGATGCGCCCCGTCCATCGGTTGCGTCGATCAGGATGGGGATTTTGCGTGCGGCCCGGATCTAGTCAGTGGGACTGGATCCACGGTTCATAGATTTGTTGGACGCTATTTATAGCAAACAACTGATGACCAAGGGTCAGCTCCCTGCGGCCTCCAGGGAGGTGCGGGCAAGATGTCGTATTCCGCGGGGGGAATATGACAGATATGGTGTAGTCCCGTCGGTCACTGAGGATGACCGATGGGTACTGGGCGTCCAGAGTGCCGTGGCGGGTGGCCCCGGTCCGGCACTTGTGGACAAGTCTCAGGTACACCAGGAATAAGTCCTGTCCCTATGCGATGAGGGTGTGAGGGCAGCGATGAGCGCTGTCAACCACTCGTATCGTCTCCTTCAGTCGGTGTGGGCAGAAGCGGGGGCAGGCCATCCTGTGCCACCTGTGGCGCTTTCATGTGTCAATGACGGCCTGGTGCTGTCTATGGACGCATTGGCAAGGGTGCAAGCGCGAGTGATGAAATCCAGGAGGCAAATGGTCATTGACCATATGCGTCCGGCTACGGCAGTCAGGGAGCGTCTTCTTGGGACGCCCCTGACAGGGCCTAGCATCTTCGGTGGCCAAGCGTGGGCCATCTTAGAGGATACCGCCAGTATCGCGCAGAATCGGTTAGCGGTAAACCTACAGCTAGAGCTAGTGCGGAAAGCGCACGCACTAAGGGCTGTGGGGAAACCGCTAACGGGACAACCTTCAAAGAAGCAGAAGAAGCATAAGGGCAAGGCGAAAGCTAGGCCCGTTGCGACTTCTGCTTCAGCTGGGTTTTCGGAGCCGCCGCCGGCGAAGAAGCCCAGGAAGGTTGTAGAGGCGCCTACCCTCCCCAATGTTGCTCCTGACCGCCCTAGAGGCGGGAAGGGCAAGGGGAAGGGTAAGGGTAAGGCCTCAAAGGGTGGACAGAAGGGGCCGAAGCGTACCTGAGGGTACGAAAGCTCCCTTCATATCCGCCTGGACCGCGCCTGTGCGACAGGAACAGCGGTGCCAGTTATACCCGTTGTGCCTAGAACGAAATGGTTCTCTCTCTCTCTCGTTAAGAAAGAGGGGGGTGGGTGGACTGCGAGCCGGACAACCCCGTTAGACGTCGAGGCGTCTATGGTGGGTGGAAGGCTCATGCGTTTCGTCGAGGCCTGGCGAGGTGTGACGTCAGACAGTCTGGTCCTGGGATGGTTATCCCAGGGTTACATGCCGGAGTGGTGGGACTTTCCACCACAAAATCTGTCTTTGGCACCTGTCTGGACACCCGTACCAAGGGAGCCAGACAAGTTAGAAGCCGTTCAAAAGGAAGTGTCGGGTTTGCTTCTGAAGGGAGCAATAAAACCAGCAAACCGAAACACTCCAGGCTTCTATTCAAACATGTTCCTTGTCCCCAAGAGCACGGGGGGATGGAGACCCATACTCAATCTCCGGCCATTAAATTGGTTTATCCATACGCCTCGGTTCCAGATGGAAACGCCGAGGTCGGTAATGGCGGGATTGAGGAAAGGAATGTGGTGTGTATCGATCGATCTGAAAGATGCATATTTCCACATTCCTATGAATCGGAGTTGGCACAGGTTTCTGAGATTTGCGTTTCAGAATCAAGTATGGGAGTTTACAGTTCTCCCGTTCGGCCTGTCGACAGCTCCGAGGGTTTTCACAAGAGTGGTTCTTGCGGTGACAGCGTTTCTCAGAAAAGAGAACGTGGCGCTACACACCTACATAGACGACTGGCTGCTCAAGGCAGACTCGGCAGCCAGGTTGAACGTGGATACTGCTCTGACTCTGAAGTTACTTTCAGATCTAGGCTGGATAGTCAACGAGGAGAAATCCGAGTTGACGCCCACTCAACATTTCGTTTATTTGGGGATGCGATTCGACCTCGAGGAGGGCAGGGTTTACCCGTCAGAGCCCAGAGTGGTGTCTCTGTTAGCCATCCTCAAGAGTTTTCAGGTGGGAAACCACATTCAGGCGAGGCGGTTCCTTCAGATGCTGGGCATGATGGTCTCCATGGAGCAGGTTATCCCGTACGCTGCTCTAATGCGAAGGCCTATCCAGTTGTATCTGATGTCTCTGTTGAAACAGAGAACAGAACCCCTGTCAAAACTGGTGCCAGTTTTGGAGCCGATAATATCGCATCTTCTATGGTGGAAACAGCGTCAGAATCTCCTATTAGGGGTTTCGCTGCACCTACCCCACCCCCAGCTGCCCGTCTACACGGATGCATCGCTGGAAGGGTGGGGTGCCTGCCTGAGAGAACACCAGGTCTCGGGCACATGGACTCTCCCGGAGAGTCAGCTGCATATCAATCTGTTGGAAATGATGGCAGTGGAACTGGCGTTGGAATAGTTCCTTCCGATGATCAGGGGCAGGGTGATATTGATACGGTCGGACAATTCGACAGTAGTATCATATATAAATCGCCAAGGCGGGACCAGGTCGCCCACTCTGTGTATCAGGGTGTGGCACTTGATTCAATGGTGCAGGAATTACTCGGTTGTTTTGAAAGCAGCTCATATTCCTGGCCGATTGAACATTCTGGCGGATGCTTGTCTCGCAGACAGAGAATTCTGCCAACAGAATGGTCCCTCAACCCTCCGGTTCTGCGACGGATCTTCGAGCATTGGGGCAAACCCAACGTGGACTTGTTCGCCACAAAGGAAAATGCTCAAATCATGACATATGTCTCGCCGATTCCAGATCCAAATGCCGTCGATACAGACGCTCTGGCGATAAGCTGGAGAGGGATGCACGCTTACGCGTACCCACCCACCATTCTTCTACCGAAGGTATTGGTGAAGGTCAGGGAGGAACCGTGTCTGGTCCTGCTAATAGCGCCGTATTGGCCGAGCAGGGCGTGGTTCACGGATCTTCTAGATCTGCTGGTGGAAAATCCTGTGCAGTTGCCCGAGATTCCGAACATAATCTCCCAGGCCAAGGGACGCTTCCTACACGAGCGTCCCGAAATGTTCAAATTGACTGCGTGGATGTTATCAAACAACGTTCCACGTCGGAAGACTTTTCTCGACAGGCTGCTGATTTCATCGCGGCTGCGAGAAGGAGGTCAACTTTCAAGTCATATAACAACAAGGTTAACAGATTTGCAGACTGGTGTGAAGAAAAGGGTATTGATACCTTTCAATCCACTATTCAGCAAATAGCAGACTTTCTCTGTGAGCTGTTCTTTTCAGGACTAGCTCCCGTCACAGTTGCTGGATACAAGTCAGCTTTGGCATCAGTTATCCCTTGTCTAGCCAACAGGGATAGTCCAGAGGTGGCCCAGTTAAATGTGATGTTGAAGGGAATGAGCAATCTCCGCCCGAGACAACCGGTAGTCATTCCAGCCTGGAGTCTATCTTTAGTGCTTAATGTACTGGCCAAGCACCCTTTCGAACCGTTGCGTTCGCCTAGTCTAAAGCATTTGACTCTAAAGGCGGTCTTTCTATTGGCAGCTTCCTCAGCTAGAAGGCGCAGTTGAGGTCCATGCGCTTTCGGCAGAGAGGAACCGATTTATTGTTTCTGGAGAAGGTCTGCGTCTTCTGCCAAGAGCAGAGTTTATGTCAAAGAACCAATCTTTGAGATATCCCGGCAAACCGATCATTATACCGAAGTTAACTAGGTTTGATCGTGATGCCAGTGTCTGGTGCCCGGTCCGTGCTTTGACTAAGTACAAGAAACGGACTGACTCGTTACGGTCGAACGATAGACATCTGTGGATCTGCCATAAAAAGCCTTACGGCGCCGCATCCATGGATACTATCTCTCGTTGGGTGGTCGAATGCATTCAGACTACTCACGAGATGGCGACTGGGCACCAGGTGCAAGGCGTAAGGGCACACGATGTCAGAGGAATAGCCGCCTCGACCGCCCTTTACAATGGTGTTCCGTTAGAGGACATCATGGCCGTTGCACAATGGCACTGTGAGTCCTCATTCACGGATTACTATATGAGGGATGTGTCAGACTCAGCCAATCCACTCGCTTTAGCTGTTTTGAAACGGTAGTTAGTGACCACACTGCTCTTCACCCTATTTTCACTTTGGTACGAAAAGAACCTAAAGCAGGCATGGTCAGGCGAGAGGATGTCAACCAGATTGTGTCACTGATGGCCGAACCGGTGAATGGTTGGAGGCGGTACGTCTGAAGTCCAATTATCATAAGGTAATTCAATAGTGAGAGTTTTTTGTATTATGTATATGTATCATGTTCATTCATCTTATATGTTCATGCTCATTCCCAGGCTAATACATGGAATATGCAGGGAGTAGTTAACCCTCTTGGCATATTGGTGTTTTCAGGCGAGATACATGTTCGTGAGTTCTCTTCCTTTTCTTAGGAGGAAAAAGGTGTGGGGGGGGGGGGGGCGTGACGCGAATGTGATTCGGTTCCATGAACTTTACTGTCCTTTTAGGTCTCCGTTAGTCAAGTTTGAAGTCTAAAATCTTTCTCCAAGGGGCAAAATTAGCATTTATGGCTTGCCCCTTCCAACCAGGTTACTGATCAAATCTGGTGTATATCAGAAGTAACAGAATGGTGAGTATTGATCGAAGGAGAATGAAGGAAATGTCAATTTCCCTTTCTCCGAGATCTAACAATACTCACCATTCTGTTACGGACCCAGCCTCCCAGCCCCACGGAGGCAAGCCATAGTTTTCTCTTGTTTGGTGGCTATGCAAACAATATGAGCTCTATGGTAAACGGGTACTCGGCAGTTGGGAGCCGAGTACCCGGTTCCCAGGAGTCGATAAAGCTTTCTAAGTCTATAATCCTAGAGCCGCTGTCAAGGCCAGCTGTATATCAGAAGTAACAGAATGGTGAGTATTGTTAGATCTCGGAGAAAGGGAAATTGACATTTCCTTCATTCTTCTTCTTCTTCATCTTCTTCTTCTTTTTCTTCTGACATTTTAAATTGGGGAAAGCCGAGACAAATTACAGTAGTAATTATTCATTGAATCTTTTGTCCATTAGAGACATGTCCAGGATATATTAAAAACGTAATATGGCCTTCGCTGTCTAGCATTCAGATTCAAATATATCATATCTAAACCCCTACAATTTATGTCTATACCCATGTTATTTGGGTAGGTCCGTCACATAAACATATTTTGTGATGGTTAGTATTAATTCTTAGAGCTACTTCTGTGGATAACTCTACCACCAAAGTATTGTATCATGGCCGCTTATAGTCCATGACTCACATCTCTCTAACTACTACTCTATATATACAAGTGCAATACACTTCAATTCAATAGCCGGTAATGTCGACCATAGCATCCTCGCGTAACGTGTCAGCAAAAAACATAGCCGAGCTTGGACGGATCAACATTGAGAACCATCTCCAAAGGATTAAGGATGTTAAAGCGTTGACAAATACAGCACTTTAAAAGGAACAATCGGAGTAAGTGTGGGTATCAACTGCAGACGTGCTGTGGAAAATCTCACTTTCTGTCGGCAAATGACCAAAACAGTGACGTTCTTCCTTAAGCTTGACATGGACCCTCGTGATTTGAACACGAAAAGGCCAAAAGACAAAAATCTTTGACGATTTTCTAATTATTTTCAAATTAGTTTCAAAATACTCAACCGCTTGCCTGTATGCTCGTTTTAAAATTTCGTTTCTGGGAATTCAGGGCTCAAGGGGCTAAGCTCAGCTGTACAATTTGTTTCCAAACATGTCATGCGTTATGATACAATCATTGGTCTGACCTTTAGCCAACGTTTATGGTGGAAAGTGATGGTCATCGTTAAATATGAGATCAATAGTCCTCACTCTTCACACTTGGCGGTTTCCATATTTTGATGGGCTTCCTAGCATCCATTGAATATTTAATATCGGGTTCTGGTCTGGTGGAGATGTTGGAAATGTTTTTGTGGTGAACACCATACCAAAGTTAGTCAATGGTGAAGACAGTCGCACGAAGTATTCGTGGATATTTTCCCGTTAATGGTACCCTGAACGCCCTACTAACGTCAAAGAAATTTGCGTTAAAATTGCCCGATGAATCCAATAAAAACGAAACGGTTTCTCTTGATGATTCTTCAAACCATATATAGTAATTGTGACTTGCCTCGGGACTTTACTGAAGCTCCTGACCTGCACGACAATGGCATGGCAGGTAGAGAAGCGGTAATTAACGTCCCTGAGACCATTCAAGTTGTGGCTGAACAGATCGAAGAGGTAAAAAGCTGAATGCGAGATGACAGTACAGCTTGATTATGTTTCCAGTACCCGGTCATGATAGACTTGGTCCCTGCTCTTTGCGATCGGAAAGAACTAAGAACTACTGGAATTTACATCTTGACATATTGACCGACATGATGTCATTCATCGAGGCTTCTGGGAATAACTTGTTTGTCAAATCCCTAAACATCTACCAACAAAACATGTACGAATTGGAGGAACAGCATTCCCTCATTTATGACACCTTTGTTCATAGTAGTCTCCAGGTTGTTCGTTTGAAAGATCAATATTGGGCACGGCTATCACCTAACCTTGTCATAGGCCGTGCGTTAATGATAACCATGCAGAAGACAGGCCGTTTGACACGAGGAAGGGGCATGATTGAGAAACAGATGTTGGTATGAGTCTAGTACCGTCCTAGACGAAGCAAAGAGTGCAGTGCATATATGATTTAAGTGCATGCAGGATTTGACAAATGGCAGCTATCAGAGCAGCGAACAGCATCAGGAACACACACAGCCAACCCACCCCACCCACATCAAGACAAAACAGGGACGCTTCTGACATCTTAGAAATACTTAGTCTACTAAGAAGCAGTGAAAATCTACAAAATATTGCGAATCGTGATATAGCCCATGGTTCTGTAAACGTTGCTAATGATAAGGACATAGGTAGTAAGTAATATTCTTAGAGAAATGGACGGAAAAAATGTTGTCGGCTTTACATCCCGACAGAGCGCACACGGAATAACAATGAGTTCTAAATCCACTCTGAAGATTAGTGATGGAGAAGAAATGCAAATGGACCTTTCAGTTTTAGCTATGCCCCACCCATCTCTTTCTAAGCTCCACCCACAACTCGCTCGTGTTGGGATCGATCGATCTCTGAACTCCCTGACTATCAATTTCCAGAAAACTATACAGGTAAGCCATGGCAGCAACAGCGACCAGTCAAATTAGTTTCAAAATATTCAACAGCATGTTTCTTAAACGGTAGAGACATACAATTCGTACAACGTGTCGGACTATTAAGAGTTAAAGACTGGCCATATAGAATCATTTATGATGTAATGATTATGACGTCATCCAACACGCCGCTTGGCTGATTATGACGGCATATGGCGTCAGATTGATAGGCAGACGCTATGGAAAGGTGACTTGACCCACAGTTACTATTCCAGAGGCTAGCCATTGCTGAGACGCAGTCTGAGCTATCAAAGGCTTTCAAATTTGAATTGTGTGGATATCCCCCCAACCGATTTTGCAAAATACCATACCAGCAAAATACAGAAGTATGAACAATCCGTCATTAGTTATTTGATGGCTATGATGGCAAGTCATCCACCAAGCATGGTGCACATAAGCATGGCAAGAGGAGAACAGACCGTGATGGTGACATTTACTGGTAACGTGGTCAAAAACAAGAATTCGTTTCCAATTCCCACAATACAAAGCACTTCGTCAATCTTGTTGCTGAAGAACTGGGGAGATGTGGTTATGAGGTTCAGTATGCTAAAGGTTATGACGACTTACTGATTGTAAGAACTGCTGTTGCTGCAGCTGAGAAGTATAGAAATATGTTTATCAAAGCCAGAAACGTCTTCTTACACATGATGCACGTATTTGAATGCGGAGAAATAGGGGAGATCCTCGGACGCAATGTCTACCATAACATTCTGTTTACCCATGCAATATTAGTCTGCGACACATGGGTGTTTAGTATAGCAACAGCTGTATCCCTTCTTCTGATCCAAGAGAATGACAACTTCAGAGAACATACAAATGTATTTCCGAATTCAAAGTTAATACAGGATGAGATTCTTGCGCCTTGAGAAAAAGCAACTGCCTGCACATACAGTGTGTGGGGTGTGAGGATCTGGGCTGGGGTGACTGTGTGAAGTAGATGGCAATATAACCGCACAACGAGGTTACAACGAGTTCAGGTTCAAGTGGAACAGAATAAAACAACAATACATCCTCACAATCTTCCACTGGCATCGACCGCAGTAGACTTCTATAGCCTTTGAGTGTATCACCTGGTTCAGAAATGGGTAGGCAAGCCGTTTAATCCAGAAGTGTGGTGATGGGAATATGCCAAGCCGTGGTGAGTCCTATTCACTGGATCCAGATCATGCACCAATGCCACTACTACAGCTAGTACTACTAGTAGTTTAAATATGTGCCATATGATTCAATGTATCAAACCCCTCATAGATACTGCATAAAGGAACATATCTACCACATTTAAGCCATTAATATATGACGCAACGTCCAGCAAACGTATTTACACCCATACGCATTAGTACTTTGAAAATCTAACCAGGGTCATAACACTGTTCTTGAAGACATGGCCACTTCATATTCATAGCTCCGATAGATAATCATCGGAGGATTATTCCCAGTAAATTTAGTTTAACTCCATTAACATACAAACAAAACGTGCCCGAAATGCCAAAATGGACCTTTCCGGTTTTAGCTATGCTCCGCCCAACCCTAGCTAAGCTCCACCCACACCTCACTCGTGTTGGGATCGATCGATCTCTGACCATCAATTTCCAAAAAACTACACAGGTATGCTGTTGAATATTTTGAAACTAATTTGACTGGGTGCTGTTGCTGCCTAAGACAGCAACAGCGCCCAATCAAATTAGTTTCAAAATATTCAACAGTATATTTATTAAATAGCAAAGAATTACAAAAACATACAATTGATACAATGTGTCGGAACATTTGAGCTTTTATGACGGTCTATATGGAACCCTTTGCGACGAGCTCCTTATGACGTCAAACGAGGTCAGGCCGACATCATATGAGCTCACGCATGTGAGTTAAGAGCCAGGTTCCACCAAATATGTAAAATTACATTTTAGAGAAAGCATGTGCATGACTCTAATGATCAAAAAATACCATGAATGCCTACTATTGTAATTTGTCCTGGGCTAAACTAATTTGACTGGATTAGGTGTCCTGAAGACGTGTGCCAATTCTGAGGGTCAAAAACTAAAACATAACAGAAAAAGCTTTCAGCAACATTGTTTTCAAAATGAGTACGTGACACATTTTCAATAACGCTCATTTTACTAAAGGGATCGTGTCAAAACTTGGATGGACGCTTTTCAGTAGACATCTGCCAATTTTGTGGTCAAAAGCCAAAACGCAACAGTAGCAGCTTTCATCAACATTGTTTCGAAAATAGACGCTTTTGACGTCACGGCATCTGGATTGAAAAATATATCAACGACGCGGGTATTGAACAAATTTATCCTTGTTAAATAACGTATGACGTGCATCAACTTCATTTAGCATGGAATTGTTTAAGCCATGTAGGGAAATAAACTCAAGTTGTAGTCGACCATTCCATTTTGACCATTGAAATCCCAGTGTCTCCTCAATAAGACCGTTATAAATGGAAGCTGCTAAATATTATGAAACTAATTTGACTGGGAATTGTTACCGCTATATGCAGAAACATCATTAAAATTTTCTTGTTTCTGGTATGTAAGTGTGAAATGCTTAATAATCACTTCCGTGTGACGGTTTGGGGGCACAAAATTGTGTCCCTTTAGGCTTGGTGATCGCATAGTTACAATAACACGCCCCAAAAGGCCATTTTAATTTGAAACAGATATACGTTTTAATCTAACAGTAATTTTCAGTGATATATTCACAACAGAATGCCTGAAAATAAAATTATTGAAATTGTGTACTATTACAGGCTTAAAGCTCGTGCTTAGATGTAATGAAACGCAATAAATCTTAACATATCATGGTTTCATTCCATATGAAAATTATAAATTTATATAGGCCTACATTTTTTTTAAGTTGTGAATTGAATTATAGACACGAGTCCCCAATTCAACTTTATAACTAATATAATCATTTTAAATTGTTAAAATTTATTTCGTTTCATTACATCTAGGTACATCGACACGGGATTTAAATCTCTAAAAAGCACACAATTTGAGAAAATTATTTGCATGTATTCTGTTGTGAATACACACCTTTAATAGACACGTTTTACTGCGAGCTCTATTAAAAAAGAAAAAAAGATAAAAGAAGTCAATTAAATGGAGAAATTGGCGGAACGTAATAAGACTCGAAGGATTAACTTGAATGAGGTATTGGATCGTATGCAGAAAATCGAAGACGAAACAATAAAATGTTCCTTTGATTACTTTTGCTGCGGTATAATGTGCAGGCTCTATCTATCTGTGACGGGTTCTTGATAGAAGCGTATCATTGGTTAAGATGTTTATATTAGTGATAACATTGGTTGGATCTGTCGTGATACAGCCTGATCTCTGCACTTAATCAATCAAACCTGACCAAAACGGCTTCTGTATTGGTCTTGCGAAATATCCATTCGCAGACTAAGAGGAGGTTATTATTGAAAATCTATCACTGGAATGACTGGCTCGATAATCGATAAATTGTTTAAAAACTCAATCTTCTCTTGGTCGGCAAATTGACTTCTATGAGAATATTAAAATATTCATCAACAAATTCGATGGTTAAATGTATAAAGCTGAGATGTCGTTTTAAAATACGTCACGCGAACCAGAATCAGCAATGAATGTCCGTTTTCGTCATTAGCAGTCCAGGTGTTGGAACATTGAATGCATGCGACTCGTCGGCGGGTATCAAACCATTCTCTCTAGCATGTGGCCTATTTGTAAGTTAAAAAAGCAGTATTCAATATAATTTTGCGCAATGGTGTAATACTCGAACGGAACCGTTTCGCGTTAAGTGGTAGTATACCAGGTCTGAGATTTTCCGACAGACAGACAAATTGCTCACCGAATGAATGGGAACTTTTTTATATTTAAGGAGATAGAAAATGGAGCCATTCGGAGGAGTTTAATTGGCCCCCTTTTGTTCAAAATAATGATGCTGCCAGATATGTTCTGTTAGGAAATATTTATCAGTGTTGCGATTACGCGATAATGCGTATCTGGTATAACTGTAATAGCTGGGCACCTGCAAAAGCAGCGCTAGATAAACGTGATGCCTGCCACCGCAATACCCCCCGCACCATCACTGGATACCGATGGCCAGACCATCACCCAGCAAAGATGGTCCATGTTTGACCATGCGCAACGTATGCCACAAGAGACACTAGCTCAAGGAGCCATGGAATTCGCCCTATTGGGAATCAGCAAATATAAGGTTTGACAGGACGTCATTGCATAAATCTGTTAAGCTCAGATCAGGAATGTACATGAGAAAGCTAACTATTTGGCTGAGATCAAGACACAGTTGATAAATGCGAAGACGGGCTGATTGATTGCAGCTGTGGGATGTTTCTACTAATGCAGCCGCAGAATACAGTAATCATGCATGCAATCATGAGTGACCCGGATGCATAGAAAAGGAGCAAAAAACAGGAACGTAAAATTGTATACAAGTCCATCTATGCTGATGGTGCGCCATTCTGGACAAAGCTGGCACTCTGCTTTGTGCAATTGTGTTGGATGGTTTCAGGAAATGGTGTAAAACAAACGGGTTCAATTTATCTGAATAAAAGATGGTACATATAGCCTTCACCAGCAAGACGAATTTCAGATGTAGTAGTCCCATGTACATAAATAGGGAGCATATAACAGATGTGAAGAAAACTAAGTTCTTAGAACTTACTGTCGACCAAATGAATTTCGTGGCTGCCACACACAGATCAGCTGGTCTCCATGTGTATGAAACAGTTGTATAGCCTGTAAATGTTAACTGGCAGATCCTGGAGGTCGCGGCTACAGCAATGCTAACGCGGTTTGAGCACTTAAAATCCGAGACAATTAAGATTACGATTGTGAAGTATATGTAACATGCTCCAGAACAACACTCAAGACACTTACAAGATTACAGGCAAAGGACTTACGAATCTGTAGTGGATTCACCAGATCAACGCCAATCGCTGCCCTGCAAGTGTGAAAATGCAATGTGAGATCTACCAGTACATCCGGGTACAGGGAATGGCTGCTAAATTCATGAACTTGCAAACAAACTTCGAGAGTAACACATCCCTCTAGGTAAATTCTCAAAGCAATTCTGAAACACATCGATACAAGAGTATGAATCGTTGAGGAACAAACTAAATCTCGAAGACCGATGATGATAGAAATGGTTAAAACGTCTTTACTTGTACGAATGTACGCTTTAGCGGCTGATTTAATGGCTGATGAGCCACCATTGCTCTTACCACAAGTTAATGCACATTGCAAGCTTACAAAAGAAATAACCAGGAAGGATAGCCATGATATATTATGAACAAGTGCTTTGGAGTAAATATATAATCTTATAAGAGAGCACACACAAATATATACAGATGCTTCCCAAATTCCAGAAACGGGACAATGCGGAGCAAGAGTAATAGCAGGCGAGGATGAATATGTATTCATGAATAATCTGACACCACATCTTTCCATATATAGTGTTGAAATGATAGCGATAAGCCGGCAATGGACATTTCCAGGTTATCCATCCATCATATGACGTCATATGACGTCATAATCAACTAACTAACGTGTAGGATAACATTATAATCAATTACAGCATGGATGACTCGATTTAGTCCGTCTCAAAGGTTTAGTAGTCCGACACGTTCCGCCCGTTACTCGTTGCTTCAAAATATTTAACAGATTCGTTTTTACACTGTAGAAGATATTTCGTATTTAGCCTTTCAGGTTCAAAGGGTTAAAAGTCAGTTTTTGGTATTTCGAGATTGATTGGCTTGACGAATAGCGGGTCTTGAGAATGGGGGAATCACATATGTTACTCGCGTATCAGACGTCATAATCAGACTAATTAGCTGATGTCACAATCATAATGTCACATAGGTCCGTCGTGAAAATCGAAAAGTCCAGCGGTAGTGTACATACGTATTTGATAAATTTACAATTTAATAAACGTTCGGTTGAATATCATCAAACCAATTTGCTTAGTATCTGTTGCTGTCATAGTATAAAGTATTCAACAGCTTAGCTGCTTAAACTCTTTGAAATTGGGATTATCTGATTTAAAGATTCGCAGCATATAAGTCGATTCAGACAGGTGTAAAAAAGTGGGCGGAGCTTACCTAGAAATGGGCGGAGCAAGGCAGGAATTCAATCTCTCGATAGGAGCTGGGGGATTTTCTTTTTATATGATGTATACATGTTAGTTTTATGGTAAATGGGTTGATTAAATTTGTTTGATTGTAGGTGGTCCTTTCCGGTTGTCAATTAACAAAATCCCGGGTTTGCTTAACCCGCTAATGTCCAAACCGGCCAAACTCGGCCTCTACAATCGTCTTGGTGAATTTCTATTTACAGGCCAGAAAGAAGACTCTTTTTGAAAATTTACCACTGGAATAACTGGCATGATAATGAAGCCAGTCATTCCAGTCATAAGTTTCAAAAATGCTGTTCTCTTGTCCTACAAATGGACATTCAATAAGCAAATATTTTCATATATTTGACCAAGTTTACTCAGTAAATGCTTAGCTTGCTCTTGAGACACGGTCCTGAAGCATTGACCTATGTACAGAAATTCACATCCCAGCTGGATAGCGCAGAAGCACACATCACTAACACCGGATAATCAGATTTAATGATGTTTTGCGACAGGATACTATTCCCAGATAGAGTGTAATAAGATGTGTTGAAAAGTTTTAGTTCTATCATTAGTCCAGTAGACAGATGCCGAAAAAATCATTTTGGTGCTTCACCCCTGGCAAAAGAAATTTGATGCCAAAACATCTTAGTACATATCTTGACGTGTTGGAAAATGTATGTTGTCCGACTCCCATTAATTAATCAAAATTTTAATTAATTCGAGAATAACTAAAATTAAAATGGTTCAATGATAAATACATTTAAGCATTACTGGTATTAGGCAAATACGTCAAACATATTTTCCTAGCCATGTTATTTGAGACAACTACGAGTGTTTGATGGTAATTAGACGAATTATTATATATACATAATTGAAATCCTTATTTAAATATGTATTTCACCTTTCCAGAGTACCCACCCATCATATGACGTCATAATCAACTACGTGATGTGTAGAATGACATCATAATGAATGACGTCATGAATGACGTCGATAAGTACGTCACGAACGCATATTCGAAGACGGTTTATGCGTTGTTGTACAAATTGGATGTCTTTGCTATTTAATAAACATTCTATTGAATATTTTGAAACTAATTTGATTGGGCGCTGTTGCTGCCATAGCAGCAACAGCACCCAGTCAAATTAGTTACAAAATATTCAACAGCTTCCCTGTGTAGTTTTCAGTAAATTGCTCGTTAGGGCATTCGAGGATCGATCAATTCCAACATGGCGAGGTGTGGGTGGAGCTTAGCTAGTGATGGACGGGGCATAGCTAAAAATGGAAAGATCCAGTAATTTGCATGTTCTCCTAGAATATGGCAATGAATCGTGTTTCGTTGAAAAGTTCGCTTACCTAAGACACTTTCATTTATCTGTATTTTTATAGGTAACTGTCATTAATTTATGTTAATTAAGTTGATTAGTGAATGTCTCTTCACATCTGGAAGTTATTTTGAGAATGTGATGAGCCGTGACTTGAAATACTTCCTTTGTTGGAAATGTCAACTGATATATCAACACAGTTTGCCATTGGTTATCGCCCGGTGAGTGATGCACCATACTCAATGGCGTTTGCACAATGTTGGATATAGCTTGTTGCATCACAAGGAAGATGGCCAAAGACATATGGTTCTTATACTTGATGAGGCTATTTACTCAATATAGGCAATTGAAATAAGCTATAATCTGAGGAGTTTACTGATCTTATTCTTCCTCTTGGCAGATTTCATATCATGATGGTTTTTCTAGCTGTAATTGGTGAGCGCCTGTCCTCCTCTGGATTCAAAGGGCCTATTGCTTCAATAATGAACGAAAAGATGTATAAATAGATTCAGATAGGCACGGTGAACTCAATTTACAAGTCAAAGATGTTCGTTCGTAAGGACTTTGAAAGAATAGTGAATGAATACCGGAATTTGTTGAAACACCTCAAGCCAAATCAATATAATCCATACAAGAACAAATGTTCAGAAAAATGTGTTGTAAAGAATCAAGTTTGTTCAAATTCCAGAATGAGTATTTCGTGACGTTCGATATTCTTCTCGCATTCATACGAGCTGAAAGACCATGGAAATGGCAACTCTATAAAGAAGCATTTTCTAACATACTACGTTATTTCTAGGCATATGATCGGCCCAATTATTCAAGATATGGCACCTCGCATCTGGCTCAGATGGAACAGTTGATTACCCAAGCTCCAGTAATCCATGAACAGTTCGTAAATTGTCATTTTATAGTTTATAGATCAAAGGGAATTTTCAGACAGGTGTCTCCTGTCTTAGCCATAGAGCAGACGATGAATCAAGACTAAGCATATTTGGCGGGATCCTAGACCTCTTCAAATCTGCAGAAACAGTCCACCGATGGATATAAACTGCTAACATCCACCGTGGTTGTGATTTGACCTGATATACCAACACAAACAGATAGGCTCGGTTCATATTGCAAAGGATGTGCAGGATGGCAGAAATATATCAGCACATATTCTGGATTAAGTCAACCCTTTTCCAACCACTTTCCTTCCAAATCTGAGAAGTCGTCTTCAATGAAATAGAAGATCATCAGATCAATGCATAATTAATAATTTGACAGAAATGTTTGAATGATATTATCTGTTCTCGATTGAATGTTGGTGAAACATTCTATAAACTCATAAAACGACAAAACATGTAAGCCTTCACACCTTCGACAGTATGTGCAAGACGACAATTTGAACAAAATATGATATATTCCATCTTACGTCTGACAGGGACCTCTTCTCACATCTTGTTTTCATAGCACATGTCAAAGCATTTGATCTTTAAGTCTTATTCTCATATAAACTAGCAAACATTCCTGTTTGAATTGCAATAACTGATGGAAACATTAGAAAGACGCAAATGGCAGTTTTGTTAAATTGGTTGGAGGAATCTTTCACATATAATTCAGATGTTGTAGTTGATAGTGCTGACAAATGCTGATAGTGTTTGACTTGATAGCCATTATCCATACTTCCCATCCACTCGCGCATCATCATGTTGTATCCTTGAGCAATGTTCAAGCTAAGCTGGTCAAAGCGGCATCCACAGTGAGAATCAATGTTATTTCGTACAAGTATGGTCACAGTAATTCAGCTAAAGAAGTGGTGAAGTGAAAATTTAGAAATCGTTATAAACATAACCAGGCCATCAATGCATTGGCGAAAGCAGTGGGACTAGTTTAGTCGTCATTCCAAAAATAAAGCATTGGCAGATTTCCTCCTAAATGGATATGTATATCAATACGTTCAACATTTACATTAAAATCTTATGATGCTAACAGGTTACAGTAGACATGATAGCTCTAGCTGCACATTGATTACAAGTTGATACATAGATTCTCTTCCATGCATATTAAGCCATCATTCAAGGGTATGCCAGAATAACGCTTGATAGTCTTGACATAGATGTGATGGTATTATGTATGTTCAATCTTCCACGGAACCAGCAAAATTTCAACAGAAACAACTAACGCTCAATTCATGAATCCATTTCCTCACTCAGTCATATGATGTCATAATCAGCTACGTGGCGCGTATGCTGACGTCTTAATCATGACGTCATGAATGATTCGATTAATCCCGTCTTTAACGCTTAATAGTCCGACACGGTGTACGAATTGTATTTTTTTTTTGCTATTTAAGAAACATGCTGTTGAATATTTTGAAACCAATTTGATTGGGCGCTGTTGCTGCCATAGGCAGCAACAGCACCCAGTCAAATTAGTTTCAAAATATTCAACAGCTTACCTGTATAGTTTTCTGGAAATCAATCGATCCCAACACGCGCGATGTGTGGGTGGAGATTAGCTAGACATGGGCGTGCTATAGCTAAAAATGGAAATGCACATCGAGGTGAGCTGTGCTCTGACGGCCATCAATGTGTATCTATTAACAGATTGCAATATTTAGAATCTTCGAAGCCTCAGAAACAAAATATGAACTTGCCACAATGCTAAAATACATTTCTCCTTCATATACAGAGAGCCACTTATCATTTTGATGAGAACATTAGAAGGCTAACCGATGATGCCATCAGTGGAACATCATGGATGGGACACTGACCGTTGTCCATAGGGTATTTCTGAACCGAAACAGCCTCTTGCACTATACAAGTGCAAGGGCGGTTATACAGTGAGATTCGGTGTCTGAAAAATGATATTCAGTGCACAGCAGCATGTTACTGTGGTCATGAGATATGCATAGCCTTGATGAGGTTCGAGAAGATTAAGTGTGAGGATTTTCCCTCTTGATATTTACAAACATTATTGTAATCTGTTTCCTAGATGGTAGTTGGAGGAATTATTCTATGTTACAGTGTTGGTTCACTGGGGTATCTGTTTACAATACGCGTTGGCAGGCATATATTTACATAATATATCATCACCAATCGGCTTCACACCGTTTAATATTCCTGGATATGCCCACCTAAGCCTGGATTGATAGCAACCTTTTATGTATAAACTCTTATTATTTTTCTAATTTAATATTCCTGTTCTCTATAATATTTCATATCCTTCCTTAGTCGTCAATGCACCACGGTGTAATTATAGCGAAGATGTAGTAATCTTATGAAAAATAAGGCAGTTTTCCTTATTTTTCTATACGAATCGTCTGTTTCAAGGCCAAAACGTGATATTCTTAAGATAGAACTGAAGAAATCAAGGCTAGAAAGCAAATTTTACATCTGTCAACTATTTATTAAACAGAATCCTGACCAGAAATCCGAGAATAGATCTAGATCCGAATTATGCCTTTGCGTGTTTTCGCGAAAATTAGAAAAGAGCGCATTCCGCTTTTTGGTAACCATTTTGAACTACAAGTAGCTTTTGGTACTTTTAGTATAATGCTATGTGGACATCATCGAACTGCATTGTGCCAAAAGAGCTTGTGTTACAATTAGACGTTCATTGTAAAAGTGAACTGTATTTCCTGGACAAATATCCGCTCCCATATGATCAGCTTGGGTCTGCTAAGTCGAAAACCAAATATTATTGGATCAGATAGACCCTGGAAACTATATCCGGAAATGTCCTTCCTGCCAAACAGTATTCGGATACAACACAGCGCGGAGAAACCTGTTCGGGAGGGGTACCCGCTTCTGGAGCCAGAGCACGACGGTTCCATAAAGGCTCTTGTATCAGCATTGCCTCAAATCTCTCAAATGGACCCGTCTAGTTTATCCATAAATCACATGACGTCATAATTAACTACGTGGGTCTAGATGACGTCATAATCAATTACGTCACGAAGGACGGAGATAGGGTCGTCAGGGACGCTTAATTGACGGCGGACTTAAGCGTTATTGTAAGAAGTGTATGTCTTTAATATTTAACAAACATTCTGTTGAATATTTTGAAACTAATTTGACTGGGTACTATTGCTGCCATAGGCAGCAACAGCGCCCAGTCAAATTAGTTTCAAAATATTCAAGAGCTTTCTAGAAATTGATGGACATGAAGTTCAGGCTTTCTGTTGTCCCGCAAACGGACATTCCTGAAGACCACTTCAGAAGCCGGATTTTTTACGAGATGGGCCATCAAAGTGGTTAATGGTCAAGTTTTTATATAGCAAGTGTCCATTTCTAGACCAAGAATAAACTATATGTGGAAATTTCACCACAGAAATGTGGTAAGCTGTCAAAGGTTGTCTTCTCCTAGCCTGCAAATGGTTATTCTTCAAAAGCACGGCAGAGATAGTGTTGAGCGGCTTGGCCATTAAGGTGTTATATTGACATAGAAGGGGTTAATAACATGAGCATCTTAAGGGACCAAAATCGCGTAGCAATATATACTATTTGAGGTATCGCTACATTTGGTGGAGGAAATCAAAATATTTGCTTATTGAATAATCCAAACCAAAAGAAAAAAGAAGGCTGTTTTTTTTAGAATTGATAGAATTTTCAAAAACAGTCTTCTCTTGTTATGCAAATGAACATTCTTCAAGACCACATCGGATGTCGGTTTGTCCGGCTTCATCAAAGAAGAGTTAGACGGCCAAATGTATACTTAGTGGTCACCTATAGATTGATGTCTGACAGAGTGCCCGCTATAGACAGTTATCTTTCTTCATTAACCATTTAACCAGTGACGTGTCGGAGTCCTAATTTAAAGACAACGATACCAAAGAAACAATTGAATATTTTGAAGCTATTTTGACTGGGAGTCGTTGCTGCCTATGGCAGCAACAGCTCCCAGACAAATTAGCTTCAAAATAGTCAATAGAATATTCCTTACATCGTAAAGAATGTATCGAGTCTGGTATGTAAGCGTTAAGGAGTTAAAACTTATATAGTATCTGATATATCGCTATATCGATCCGAATATCGGTCGTGGAATGTTTATCCGGCTTGGCGAATTTGTTTTATGAGGACTACACTAGGGGCAGGCTTGGATTTCACCGGATCGGTATCTAATCAATGTAAGTTATGCCCGTTATTCAACACTAGACTAGTTTTATGTTAGTTGGATGCTTGATTACAGACATACCTTTTAGTGCGTACATACGTGTGTGTGTGTGCGTGCGTGTATGCGTGTGTGTGCACGCACGCGCGCGTGTGTGTGCGTGTGTGCGCGTGTGTGCGCGACTGTGCGCGTGTGCGTGCGTGCGTGCGTGCGTGCGTGCGTGCGTGCGTGCGTGCGTGCGTGCGTGCGTGTGTGTGTACGTACGTGCGTGCGTGTATGCGTGTGTCTGCACACACGCACGCGTGTGTGCGCGTGTGTGCGTGCGTGCGTGCGTGCGTGTATGCGTGTGTGTGCATACACGCACGCGTGTGTACGCGTGTGTGCGCGACTGTGCGCGTGTGGGGCGTGTGTGCGGGTGTGTGCGTGTGTGCGTGCGTGCGTGCGTGCGTGCGTGTGTGCGTGCGTGTCTGTGTGCGTGCGTATGTGCGTGCCTGTGTGGGTCAAATCGTTAAGGAATCGATTGCAACGCAGCTCCTATGAAGCCACTGGACGGAAAACATCCGAGTTTGATATGTGAGTTACCCATATGATTGCAGTGTGAAAGAGGCCATATACATTTGGCTCTGCCTAAGGGTGTGGGGTGTGGTGGCGTGGGTTGGAGTCCAAAGGTCCCGAAATTGATTGCAACGCAACACCTCCGAAACCAATCAATGAAATTCAAACAAATTTGTTATGCGACTTACCCATTTGATTGCAGTATGTGAGAGGACATATACATTTGACTCCGCCCCAGTTGGGTGGGGGTGGGGGTCAGTAGGGTCGGATGTAGTAGGTCAAAAGGTTAAAGCGGTGATCGTGGAGATTTGCGATGACGCTTCACCGACCGAGCAATCTCGTTTACATTGGTTCTCAATTATGCTCCTTTCCGGATACACAACCCGCACACGCAATCCGAAAACGTGTCTGTCATCCGATTTTCCGTTTCCACTTATTTTGACAAATTTTGGCCATTAACGTGTCGATATGTTTCACATCTCTACACCAATGGTAGTTGGTGGTTGATGCTAAAACACTATATTTTGAAACTACGCTGTTGTTCTTCCTGTTGCTGTTCTTGTAGCTGTTGCAGAGGATGGAGATCTTTTTCACGGGAGTGACGTCATGCGTAAGAAAACCGACCCGTCTACCCGTTGGCATGCAAAAAATTAGCTCTGCACGCTGAGTATTTTAATCTGATTGCGCATGTACACGTGAAAATTGGATGACGAATGGCAACAAATGGAACGGGTCATATTGAAAATGTAGTAGAGCTAAACATGACCAAATGAAATCGGATTGCGTGTGCAGATTGCGTATTCGGATTGCAGATGAATGGAAAGCCGCTTTAAGGCAGGAACTGGCTCCGCTGGTTAGTGGACCTTTTAATTTTTAGCCATGCCACGCTCATCTCTAGCTAAATTCCCTCCACACCATGCTCGTATTGGGATCGATCGATCTCTGAACTCCCTGACTATTAATTTCCGGAAAACAATGCAGGTAAGCTATTGAATATGTTGGAACCTATGACAGCAACAGCGTCCGGTCAAATTAGTTTCAAAACATTCAACAGCATGTTTATTAAATAGGAGAGACATACAATTCGTATAATGTGTCGGACTATTAACAGGTAAAGACGGACCGAATAGATCCATTTATGACGTAATTATTATGACGCCATCTTACACGCCGCGTAGCTGATTATGACGTCATATGACGTCAGATGATGGATGGATGCTCTGGAAAGGTGAATTAGTCCACTTTTAGGTATGACCCGCCCATTTCTACCTAGGCTCCACCCACACATTGCCCATGTTGGGATTCATCGAACCCTGAATGCCCAGAATCCCAATATCAAGGTGACTATACAGGTAAGCGGTTTAATAGTTCGAAACTAATTTGACTGGGTATTGTTGCTGCCTATGGCACTAATGGCAGCAACATCGCCCAATCAAATTTGTTTCAAAATTTTCAGCAAAATGTTTATTTAATAGTAAATCCATCAACGACATATAATTCGTAGACTTGACGGACTGGTCCAGCATCATGACAGAGTATTTCTGTCAATTATGATTGCAACGTCAGCCCACATGTGACGTAATTGACTATGACGTCATATACTCGATCGATACACCGGATTCATCAATTATTTTATAATGGCCCTGGAATGTTAGACTGGTCCTGTTTAAAGTGTGAATACCTGAACTCATAAATAGAATTATCGAAAACGGAAATTCATTGATAGAGCTATGTTACTGGTAGACTTCTTCAGATAGCATAAAGGTGGACCTTTCTACTCCCCACCCCGCCCATCATTTCTCCGTGTTGTGACCGATCGATCGCTGAACTCCCTGACCATCAATTTCCAGAAAGGTATGCATGTAAGCTGTTGGATATTTTGAAACCAATTAGACTGGGTGTTGTTGCTGCCTACGCCTAGTCAAATTAGTTTCAAAATATTCAAACGCATCTTTATTAAACAGTAAAGACATACAATTCGTACAACAACGTTTAGTCCGACATCAATTAAACGTTCGTGGCGAAACTATGGCATGCATGAGGTCATTGGTTATGACGTCATCGTGGACGCCACGTAGTTATGACGTCATATGATTATCATTTTTCCAGCAAGATGGCAACCCTTCTTATGTGGTGACTGGTGACTTCAACTCCAAACTTGAAAACCGAAGCAAAACAGACAAACGAACAGGGGATTATTCGTGTTTTGGTTCCTAGGGAATGTGAAAATGCAACAGCAATGGAGATGCAGTAGCTGCCTTCATCTGCACTCATGGTTTATACGCAACAAACACAGTCTCTAGCACCCGTGCCGCCATCGACCAACATGGAGAAGACACATGACAAGACAACTAAAACGACAAAATCAATTTATAATCAGATTGACTACAAAACCCATTCTCCCGTCGGCAGAGAGTTAATCCGCCGCAACGTCGTAACTCCAGACGCGTAATGTACGATTTTTTTACGAATAATTAGTACGGTCCGACGCTACAAACCGTGCACGGTGAATGACTCACGACCCTTCGGGTGGTACAGAGCTTAATGTAGCTTTCCACTTTTAGCTATGCACCGCCCATCTCTAGCTAAGCTCCACCCACACCTCGATCGTGTTGGGATCAATTGATCGTGTGAGCTTCCTGAGTATCAATTTCCAGAAAACTATGCAGGTAAGCTGTTGAATATTTTGACACTAATTCGACTGGGCGCTATTGCTGCCTATGGCAGCAACGGCGCCCAGTCAAATTCGTTTCGAAATATTCAACATCATCTTTATTAAATAGTAAAGACATACAATTCGTACAACAAAGTTTAGTCCGTCATCAATTAAGCGTTCGTGGCGAAATTATCTACGTCATTCATGACGTCACTGATTATGAAGTCACGTAGTTGATTATGACGTCATATGATTCATTGGTAAACTGGGAAGGGCCGTTCAGCTTTAGGTTGTCAACCCTATATGTAGAAGTTTGGAACATTAATAACTGACCTGATGTGGACCAGAGATATTTCATAGTAGGCTGACTACGATTTACCATAATAAAATGCAGCTTATTGGCATTGAACGAAATTACACGTTTTGACCGTGCAAAGATCTACAGTAGCCTATTACATAGAAAATTGGTATAGCCTAATACAACGGGTTACTTAGAATTTATAAACAAACGCATAATCCAAACAACTAAATACCGAATATGCACAGACAACCCTGCGCGGTAAACCACATGGGAACAAAAGGATGGCGGTTCTCCAAGACAGATGGTCAGAATACCGCCACCTGTCTCAAAAACCGCCATATCCTATTAATCGACCCACTTGTCCAAAACTCAGACCTGCTAATGAGAGAGAATAGCTCTGCCATATGCAGCAACAGCTACCAGTCAAATTTGTTTCAAAATATGCAGAAGAATATTCCTTTAGAACATGAAGAATTTGTCGCCTCTGGTCTGCGCGCGGCAAAAGTTAAAATGTATTGCGTCACGTAGTGTGTTGCTGCTGTCTCAGATCATAACCCACCTGATTGCAAACCTTGCAAATTATTAAAATCATCTTCTTCCTCTTCTTTTTCTTCTTCTTCTTCTTCTTCTTGTTAAAAAGTTTAGCACGTATGTCCTCCTACAGTTTTGAGGTGGCGGCTTAGTGTGGTGGATAGAGCTCAGGACTAATTAACCTCAGAACCCGGGTTCGCGCCTGAGCGGTGTAGTATGACTACTATTTCGCCGTCGTTGGAATCATGGGCACTGTCCTTTGCGCCTTGTCCTCTCCACACAGGAGTATAAATGGGTACCAGTGTAAAAGCTGGGGAAGTTACCAATAATAGACTGAAATAAAACGAGCCTAGCTATGGCGTGAATGTGACGTGGAATTAAAGACTCGATATACGCCGATCAACGATTAACTACAGTTTCGATCCGATCGCCTCCAAACAGGATCAACTTTCCATTGAGGCATGTGCTTTTATTTTGGATCTACCGAATAGTTTTCGAATTACCCACTTTTCCATATATATTCCATGGAAAATATGTCCCATAGGAAATGTGTGAGGATTTCCAATATGTGTTTTTGAAGTGCGACTACACATAAAGTTTTGGTCGGATCACTACTATATTTGCTATTTGACCATTGTAAACCGGAAGGCGTTGATACAACTGAGGGTACCAATTTGGCATCAAAATAACGAATTGTTACCAATTTGTTTTTTGAACACTTTTTCAAAATGGCCGCAGGGTCAAAATTATTGTTTTCTCGTCGAAATTTGGTTTACTCTGATTGACTTGAAACTTGGTGAACTTCTATGGCCTGTATAGACTTGATTTGATATCAATTTTGAAGAGCCTCAATCCAATAGTTTTTTAGAACTCAGTTTTTCCATGCCCAATGAAAATCTATGGGGATTTCAAGTAGGCATATGTATATATTATTAAGGAGTGTTAAACTGCGACTACACCTCGAGTTTTTATCGGATCAGCACCAGACATATTCAATGGTTATATAAGAAGAGGCCGTATTATATTCCTTAATGGCCGGACATCGCATATTTTAGACCTAGATGTGTGTTTGAAATCACCTCGAAATGTTCCCGGGAGTCCACTATAGCGACGCAATGATGACATAATGCATATTTAAGCATAAATATTTAATGGAGTGCCAATTTTCCTACTCTAATTCAGGAAATGAAATTCTTCGCTGAATGACAAATAACAAATGAAAACTTGTCCATACCTTATTAATGCTGCTATGTAGGCCTATTTGTCGCGCAGCCTTTGCCAGAACGTGCTGTCGTTGTCAATACTAAAGCAGCAACGTCTCTGGCTAGCATGTTTCCCTTAACAATCGTAGGTGTAGAAACAGATCGGGGTGGGTGGTGAAAAGGGGCTTGGTGGGAGGGGGAGGGGGTGGATTTGCAATAATTCCTCCAGATTTTCCTCTCCTATAGCGTATCCCCATAACGCCCCCTAGGTCTTGGCCACTGCCATAGTTTATCCTCTCAGGTAAAAATACGTTCATTCACACCTGTACTCAATCCGGCAAAAAACGGCTTTTAGAGTTGTCTTGAGAAATACCAATTTGCAGACCAAGAGAAGACTAGTTTGAAAAGCTAACGCTGGAATGACTGTTATTTCAGCGGTAAATTTTCTACAATAATCTTCTCTTGGTCTGCAAATGGATATTTTCTATGAGAAAATTTAAATTTCTTGAACAAACTAAAGGTTTAAATGGTTAAAATCCTAATATAAAACGATTCTTAGCCACGCGCTCTTCACTCAGAGATGCTAATATCCGGTTGAAATACTGGAGAGGTCAACAGGTGCCAGACCTTTTCACCAATTTTGGCCTATGAACGAAATATATTTGTCTCCCCATGTCTAAATTATGTATTACTCGCCACATTCATACACTCAAATGTTTCCATAACAGGAAAAGTATTGTGTTATTTATTACGGTAGCATAAAGAAGCAAGACGGAATTAACCCTTACCACTCTGCTGTCAAAATTTTTTTTAAATTAAATTAAAAGATGAACCGGTGTTCATTTATCAACAAATTTGGTGGGAGATGGTGCTGTCGTAGACAGCAACATCTTCCAGAAAAGTTGTTGAAATATGTACACCAGTTTCTGCGATATTGACACAGTAAAAGATAAAAGAATATTGACACCAGAGTGCTAAGGGTTACATGACCAAATGGTGTAATCCCTGTATTCCGTAATCTGAATTATACCATCTCTACCACGGACATTTCTCATTGGCATCTACTCGGATATTTCCGGAGCCTGCTCGGCAATTCTCGTAAAAAAAAATTTTTAAACCCCGCAATTTCTATCCTAAGTATTAAAAATAATATTAAACTTTAAATCTCATAGGCCTATTACTATTAGAAAAAATGTCAAGTAAATTTTTTTATCTTCCATGTTTTTCATGTATAGGCTTGCAACAATTTAAATATTACCAGAAGGAAAATCTCACTATAGCTATATCTCTGACTCCTCCGATTCATGTTTCATAAGTATAAAACGCATCCTGGTATTGCACGTGTATATTATCAAGAATGGTGCAGTTCTGACAACGGAGGAATCCATTTTTAGCTACGCTCCTGCCATCTTTATCTAAGTTCCGCCCATGCGCTGATCGTATTGGGATCGATTTATATGCTTTGAACCCTGACTTCCCAGAATCACATTTTTAAGGTAGCTATACATGTGGACTGTTGAATATTTTGAACCTAATTTCAATGGGTGCTGTTGCCCCCAATGGCAGCAACACCGCCCAGTCAAATTAGTTTCAAAATATTCAACATAATGTTTATTAAATACTAAAAACGTACAATTCGTAGAACAGACGGACCATTTAAGGTTCGTGACGGACTTAGTAAGGTCATTCGCTACGCATTTGGATTGTGACGTCAGCTTGCCTATGACGTAATTAATTATGACGTCAATACTTGAGTGACAGATTTAATCCTCTATTGGCTGATGCTAACCTTAACAGTATGCGGGGAAAAACAGGTGAAGAATGTTGTAAACTCTTGTTGGCTATTAATAAATTGATTCCAAGGAAGCTAACAGATGTGTGGCTATAGGCTTAGATTTCTTACCGGCAGTCATCAACCACATATTGTGCAATGAACCATTCCAGTTTTAGCTATGCCCCGCCCTCCCATAGCTAAGCTCTACACATACTTCGCAGTGTTGGGATTGATCGATGATCGATCCCCGAATGTCGTGACTATCAATTTCCTGAAAACTATGCAGTTAAGCCGTTGACTATTTTGTAACTAATTTGACTGGGTGCTGATGCTACCTATGGCAGCATCAATGCCCAGTCACATTAGTTTCAAAATATTCAACAGGATATTTACTAAATAGAAACGGTGTCTCTACATGAGACATTCAAACCTAGCTTGACAAGCGGCATCAGCATATAGAATAATACGCGTATCGGACTCTTCATGAGTAGATTCCAATTTACGAATATTTGATCCATGAGACGATACTGCAGTAGTTTCATCAGCAACCCCTCCAGCTGTGATGACCTCACAATGGGCCTTTCCGGTTTTGGCTATGCCCAGCCCATCTCTAGCTAAGCTCCACCCACACGCCTCTCGTGTTAGGATCGATCGATCTCTGAACACCATGACTATCAATTTCCAAAAACCTACGCAGGTAAGCTGTTGAATATTTTGAAACTAATTTGACTGGCTGCTGTTGCAGCGCCCAGTCAAATTAGTTTCAAAATATTCAACAGCAGGTTTATTAAATAGTTAAGAATTACAAAGACATAGAATTCATACAACGTGTCGCACAATTTGAGATTGTATGACGGTCTCTATGGAGCCCTTTGTGACGCGCTGAGCTGATTATGACGTCATACGGGGTCAGATGATGAATGGATACCCTGGAAAGGTGAAATATTTTGCAGTGCCTTTCCTTTAATCACTTAGGAATTGTGTTAGGTTAGATGTTATCCGCATGGTCGATGAAGTGTTTCCAGTTCACAGGCAATGGAACGTCTCCGTTATCAATCTTTCGACGGGTCGATCTGCTTAGGCCTACTCGTTTCTCCCTAGTTCCTGATTTGCTGGACTCTTTCCTATATCTATCAAAGACGACATCTACCCATGAGCATCCATCATGGAAATGGCTGAATACTGCATTGTTGAATGAATCAGAAAGATCACCAAATATATGTGACCCTGTTGCTTTCCAATAGCTTGCACCAAAGTTTGACCAGCAATAAAAGTACACGTTTATGTTCTGTGGTTGGGATGGTCTCATAGCTCACACCTTCGTTTAGGATCTCACCAAGCACAGCCTTGTTTGTGGATCGTAGATCTCCAGCTGTATCAGCTAACGAGAGTGGAACAAGTGATAATTCATGACATTATATACATAGTTTTGAGACTAACACGATTTCCTCAGTGCTCCTTTTGCACAGGCAAGTATGCACAAACTCTGTGATTTTATCTTTTCTGTGTGTTTGGGCTGTAAGCAAAGTTGTCCGAATGCCTTCAGGGGCAATGCCTTGAGTCGCAATTCAGGTAAATCAACGCCAATTATTATTACATACTGACAATCTATCAAGTTGATCCACTAGTTTTTTACACCTTCTCTGTCCCTTTCGATACTTGCAGTGACAACGTCCTTGTTAGCAGAAGGTACACATTCTGTATTTTCCATAATTAGACCAAACATGGTGGATGTCTCGTCAACAAATCGGCTATGCACATTTCGTGTCAAACCCCATTTGTTCCTGACACTGTCTGATCGGCTAATCCCTATTAAACCACCTGCCACCTTTCCCACCTTGTTCACATGTTCCAATGCCAGGTCCATACTGATCTGATTGAATGATCTATGTGTAGTTTCACACCAAAGTTTCTATTCATAAATTGTTTGTCTGGATGGAAAACTTCCAACTGCTTCACATCTGTTGCATGCACAACATCACATCTCATATAATTAGTATGATAATAGTCTGCAAACCATGGCAACATGGCAAGAAATGTTGATTTATGCATCTGCCAACCGCCAGAAACTTCTGCTCCTATGAACATTATCAAAATAAGCACCATTTTCATACAATGTCTCCAGTAGAGGTTGGTGGAAATGTTTGATCATACTGATTTAGTAATTTGAGAAGATGCACATTTTCCAATACATGTTCAAGTTGTTGCAATACTACGGATACTATATCCTGCTCTTCTTTGTTATCCATGGAATGTGCCAATTACTTAGACAGACGCTGAATATCAGTGTCATCAAACTCCTGTTCATCAGCCCGCAACAGGAACTGAGGCCACAGGATTAGCCAATATAGTGCTGCCCGATAGACTTCATAAAGTTTTTTGGAATATAGAAGAAGCTTCCGAGATAGAGAAAAATCTTGCCACACACGTCCAGATTCTCCCATTGAAGTTCATTGGCCTTCGAGTACATCTGCTCATCTAATTTAACTACAGTTGATTGTCTGTGATTTAGCTCATGTGAAATCTGCATGCAACGAGGAAGGGCTGTTCAAAGTGTGTCATGCTCGTGTGCTGGTTGGTATTATACAGATGATAAATTCTGCGAATCTGTTATGGGGAGCTAATTGTAGCCCGTCCAAGCAGGTAATGACTGATCGTGTGTACTGAAGTATCTTGTAAGTAGCCAACATAGCGCTTTGGTATTTGTCGATGTCATTGCGACTGGATCTGCTCCATAACTAGCGATATCCACATCGGCAGTAAATCTAGGTGGAGGGCGAATAGCGACTTCTGGTGAAAGATTCAGCTTTTGTAAGTCCCTGAAATTCCCTGCATGAAACGTCCCTTTCCAACCAAGTGTTTCCTCTATTATATCGATTATATAATAGTCTTCTCTATTGTATCGATGTTGTCTGCAGCAAACTTGAGAAAGCTCCCTTTAACGAGAAGTGATGGAACTGGGAAGCTAGCATTATCAATTAATTTATCTAGTATTCTTTTTGCCAAAGCTGTGTCAACACGTTGTACCTGACTGTAGCTGATGGAGTGACCAGCATTGTGTAAAAAGTTCACAAGATTCTCTGACCGTGTTGCTTGGTAAACAGTTATTCCAATGCAACATGCTCAGGGGTAAGGGATTTGCCCTTTGAGATAGCTTACCCAATGGCTTGGGCAAAGCCAAGAGATAGCCTTCTTATGGTGTCATCAAAATCCTTGCCTGATTGTTCAGCTTCACCTGTAAGTAGCGCACAAGGAAACACATAGGGACTTTGTGTCACTGGTTTACTTGCGTCATCTATGTTCACAGAATTACAATTGCTGCATTGTGGGAGCCCTTTGATCTCGGCTGTTATCTTAGGGGATGTGTGATGCAAGGCTAATATGTGTTCAATGTCTTCACCAATGAAATGGCTAGGGCTAGAACGTAAACACGGCTCTGATTTTGCATATACATGTTCATCTTTGTATGATGTAACTTGTCTTTAAATCTAGTCCTATGTTATTTAGAAGTTCCAGCCTCAACAGTAATAGTTGACAATAGTCCAGAATACCTTTCCCAAACGTCAAATAAGCTGTGGGTTTCGCCTCTAGCTATAAATATGGAAGCTTCTTGCATAGCTTTAAGCATACACATATATCTAGGATCAGAGTCTATATAAGTGTTTTTCTCACAATCTACTTTCTTCATGAACTGGATGTAACACCTGAGATGACATATGCGACCGACAGTTACCAGATCACTCACTCCAGCTAGCCTTCACCTCATAACATAGCCATGTTTTGCCGCTTTAATGGCTTTTTCTGAAACATTCATAGTTGCAACAAATCTTCTTTTTTGGAAGATACTTTCTGACAGAAAATGCACAAATTAGTATTTAGTGTTTCTGAACTTCTTCTCAGCGTTGGGAGAATCTGATACATACCAGTCTTTGTGATTTCATTTGCCTGAATAACGTCACTAAAATTCACAGCTTCGAGTCTTTCAATAATGGCCCATTTTTCATAACCATGATACTGCTTACACTCTGCTAATGCACGTTGTATTCTCTCAAGGCCCTTGCTGCCAAGTGTCCTAGTGAGATGTTTAGATGACTCTCTCTGACATAGAAGGCACAGGTTCCAGTCAGTAGGCGTATCACTGCTCCTCTTCCTCAACGGTGTGTGCGGTGCTGCACCCATCATTACAGTTGTTAAGATAGCATCTGAAAATATAGCAAAATTGTCATTAGTACAGTCAGTTATATATGAAAGATACTAAAGTACACCATCACTACAACTTTCCACAATCTTAAGATTGTGAAAAATATGAAGGTGTGTGAGGTGTATCATCGGTTTCATTTTTTTAATGTGCGTCATTGCAATTGTTTGCCAAACTATCTGCTATTGTGCTTTTGAGAATTTTGGCCGATGACTGAAAGATGCTTCGGAGACTTGTGTCCCTTTGCATTTATGAAACCAAAATGGAATTTCAGATGTATTTTACATGTTTTGTGCTATCCCATCAAGCATTGCTACAACATCGTTCTATATATTTAACAAGTCGATTCCGAACATTTTGACACCGAATTCAGCTCTCTAGCTCAAGGATTAGCTGATTTACACACGATTGTATGTGTATATCGCAGTATGGTGATATTTCTCGGATATCATCATTCGCAAAATAAGTCACCATACGGTAAAAAGAAATCACAATAAACAATGTCATCCAGGCTTTTTGTGACATGTAGATGTCATAGATAAACGCTGACATGGATGACTGCTTATAACATTTAGGTAACCCCTGATGTTATTTTTTTCTGATTATTTTTCCAATCTATACATTTACGCGATCTAAAACATCTAATGATTACCAATGGATAGAAAGAGAGCGTTGGGGCGGGACTGCAAGAGAGCACAAGAAAATGTAATTTTTGGGAATAGTACTGCTGTGTGCTGTCCCGGTCATATGTTGTTGTTGTTGTTATTGTTGTTGTTGTTGTTGTTGACATGATGTCGTAGTACATGTTGCTGTAGTACGGGTTGTTGTAGTACGGGTTGTTGTTGTTGTTGTTGTTGTTGTTGTTGATGATGATGATGATGATGATGTAGTAGTAGTAGTAGTAGTAGTAGTAGTAGTAGTAGTAGCAGCAGCAGCAGCAGCAGCAGCAGCAGTAGTAGTAGTAGTAGTAGTAGTAGTAGTAGTAGTAGTAGTAGTAGTAGTAGTAGTAGTAGTAGTAGTAGTAGTACTACTACTACTACTACTACTACTACTACTACTAATACATATTGTTGTTGTTGTTGTTGTTGTTGTTGTTGTTGTTGTTGTTGTTGTTGTACAGGTTGCTGTTGTACCGTGGCCGTGTCTTTCTGTACAATTTAAAACACCAAGTATTAAAAGGCATACCTACAGTAACTGTACAATAAACCATTAATCCTACAATATATTAGCATACAATATAGGTTCATATGCTCATACTGTAGTGCATATTCGTTTATTTTAGTTATTATTCAATTTTAATTACCTACTTTGTAAAGTAAACTAAACTGATAAATTGTGTGATACTAGGATAACGATCAATCAATCAATCGATGATTAATTACATGATTGATTGATCGATTTATCGATGGATCAATTGATGGATTGATCGATTCCTTGATTGATCGATCTATTGATCCATCGATCCATTGACACATCGGTCCATCGACCGACCAACCGACCGACCGACCGACCGACCGACCGACCGACCGACCGACCGACCGACAGACCGACCGACCGATCGACCGACCAACAGACAGACTGAGCAACCGACCGACCGACGGAACGAACGAACGAATGACCAATCCAACAACCGAACAACTGACTGAGCGAGCGACCTACCGACTAACTGACCATACGACTGACTGATCAACCCTATAACCAACCGATTGACTGAGCGACCGAGACCGACCGATTGACCGACCGTTACATTACGCCCACAACGTGAAATACCAAAATAAAAAACTTTGAACTCATGTCACTCACAATGTCTACGTAGACCCATTTTAAAATGATTTCGTCAATAAAGAAAGTGAGAAAGAGACAAAGAAACGAGATGTGTACAGCTGGTCCAATATGTCAACGGTATTGTGTGCACTTGGGCTGGGGTGGCTCGATAATTATGTATCGTAATCCTGGCTCCAGATGCCAATCACTTACTGACAAAGATAATATTATATTGTTTCAAATTGATACCGGTGACACTTCTGCCCAGCGTATCCCCATCCGGTGAAGACCACCAGTAAGGACGCGTATAGCAACTTATTAAGATGTTTATGAAAAATGTTCCACTGATATGAAAACGTGAGTTAATGAACCATTCTCATCTTTCACTAGAATAAATTGTTTCCGTTTTGTGTACCGTAAATCCTATCCTCGTATCCGTATCCGGATATGTAGGCCGAAGTCGGAGATATGTAAAGAATTCCCACAATGGTACGTTCATAATTCGAAGACTCAAAGGAAACCAGTGTTCGTCTACCCTGATAAACCAGCTTACTGGGCCGGCACTGGGTCAATACCGGGCCATATTGGCCCGGTATTGTATCAGTGCCGGCCCATTAACATGCGTTATCAAGGTAAGGATCACTAATGAAGGCACGCCCCTGGCGTATCGTGTTCGCTTTCAGTAGGCAGTATAAGAATCTCCGAAGCGTAATAACGTTAATTAACGAGCTATTACACAAACTCTAATGATTACAAAGAAAACGTTGGCCGTTACCGGTAATCTTTCAAGTCATTGACTACCCAAGGCGTACCTACGCCGGTAAATTTTGTTGATAACCTATGGGTCAACGTTATTGCCTTAGTGCATAACATATCATGCCTGATATATCGATATATTGTGTGTGTGCCGATGTTGGAAGAAGAAACGGTTGGCGGTGGCGTGGATTTTGACACATATATACACATTGGTAACTGTGTCATTGAAAACCAGTGTCAAATTGTTGGATATTTTGAAATTAATTAGACTGGAATAACTCAAAGTAACTTTAATAAAGCTCAACATGTTGACAGAGCCGTATTACGGGTACTGGGGACACATGACATATAACATGAACGGGACACCTACTGGTGGTGTCAAGAAGGGGGAGTGGGTGGGAGGGGCGCTCGGTGAACCTCCTCTGCATATTGTGACGAATAGCTTCTCTGAGAGGCACTCGCCTGCATTTGATTCTCGGGAGAGAAAATCAGAAAACTACCACAATTTAAGCTGGGCATCATCATCTTCATCTTCATCATCATCATCATCATCATCATCATCATCATCGTCATCGTCATCGTCATCGTCATCATCATCATCAACATCATCATCACATTCAAGCTTAATACCCATCACCACCGCCACCGCCGCCGCCACCGCCTCCGTCGCCAACACCACCACCACCATCTTTACAACCACTACAATCATCACCACGCATTTATATAAGTGTTATATGTCTAAGAAAAACTTACAAGATTTAATTATTTATTATCATATGCAATCGCCGTTGTATATTGTACGTTTCATGTATACATGTTTTGTGCACCTATGAAGAAGTTACATAACAAATTTGAAATTAAAATTGAACGAAAATTATGATTTCTGCTGCGCAAGTCTTTCCGCTTTTAGTTGCATAAATGATGAACGAGACGTGCGCGTTATTGATCATGATGCTACGTAGGCCTACTGTGCGCTACCTGTTAGTCAGTCTTCCCCTTTTTGCACTGTCTATCTGTTACAGATTATAAATGTTCTTTTCAAAATGGAAAATCATGTATAGGCCTACGCTTCCTTTCTCGGCGTATTTCTCCCAAAACGACAAGCAATTTGTCACATTTATATTTACAGGAAATCCCACCTTATCTTATACTAACCATTTAGATGATAGAATTTGCCACACATATTCCATCCTGGACATTTTAGCTTTTTATCATGCCGACAATGTAAGATATTCAGACTTTAGTAGCTAAATGTTGATACATTTCTACAGCATATGATGCCAGTCATGATTTACTTTTCAACCAATCAGGAAAAAACTAGCGTGTCTGCCTCGGGATATACGCTCAGTCATAGAGGCGCCGATTATAATTTGGCAATGTGGTATAAAAGCAATCATACAGGTAAATTATTGAATATTTTGCTGCCATATGCAGCAACAACTTCCAGTCAAATTAGTTTCAAAATATTCAACGGGATGGGTATTACACAATAAAGAATGTAATGAATTTGCACTTACATGACATCACACACTATCGCTTAAGGAGACAAAATGGTGGCGATCACTGTTCAGCATTTCCGCGATATTACAAAGCAGATAATTGTGATACAGATAAGGGAATGTGACAGGATATGAATGATATGGAATCTATAAACATAATCTATCGGTGCAATGCGACACTTGAGATGAGATTAGCATCCCTTTAATATTAACAAATCCGATAGAAATAATAAGAATGATAAGAAGATTTGATATGTGGTGCACTTATTCATTTGCGAATTCTTGAAATCACGTGATTAGAAATCGTACTTAAATACTATTATTAGGAGACCAGATCATTTCAAATTCTGTAAGCTCAGCTTAAATAGCAATAAGATTTAAGAAGCTATTACAAAATAAATGTGCAACTTCATAATTGATAAATTCACTTTTAGCTATGCCCCGCCCATTTCTAGCTATACTCTGCCCATTTCCAGCTATGTTCCGCCCATTTCTAGCTATGCTCCGCCGACGCTATGCCCGTGTCTTGATCGCTCGAGAATTGAATTCCCAGAATCGCAGTCATGGTAACTATACAGGTAAGCTACTGAATATTTTGAAACTAATTTGGCTGGGTTCCTTTGCTGCCTATTTTCAACAAAATGTTTATTAAAATTATACGTGTGACGTCAGACTACGTGTAACGTAGTTGTTTATGATGTCAACAGCCTGATCGAGAGATCAGATTCATCAATTAAGGTATCTAGCTTTAGCTTTGCCACGCCCATCTCTAGCTAAGGTCCACCCCAAGACGCACGCACGCACTAGTTTCAGAGGTGGATATTTTACAATAATATCCCGGATGATCCTTTAAGGGAAACCAGCCACACACCCTCTACCACCACCCACCCAACCCCGACACATTGGCTACGCCGAATCATTGCATCATGATGAATATAGTTGTGGTTTCATTGTTCCCCCCAATGAAGTAATATTTTCTAGTACAATGCGTGTTCTTTCTTTATGATATCACACTCTTGTTCCGAATATGTGCCTAGAAAATATTGCTGTATGTATTTCATGTTAAAAGTTGGCAAACAGTCTTTCTAACCCATGTTGGGGTTGCTGATTTCAGAAAATTTGTTTTCCAAGCTGTAAAATGACTCTTTGACCTTGTTTTTTCAAAAAACAAAATTGTGTCTATACGAAGGTTAAAATTTGTGTCGCTCGTTATTTGTATTGATACAATCCTTTCTGGTTTCAAATTATTGTTAATTTCACACCAAACGACAGTTAAATTGATATAATGTTATAATATTTAGTCTTTAGCTAAACCTGCAAGGAAGTTTGATTCAGTCTGTCTGAATTATTGTGTACAGAATAACTCGAGAATGATTTATCCGGTTGTCTTTGAATTACCAAGTGGATATTTGAGACAAATGTTCTAATCATTGTTCATCACCTCATTTTTTGATTGCGTAAGTATTCATACTAATTTACTCGTGCATGTTTCTACATTCAGCTTGACATTTACACTCTCATATGCAAGGTACGCAGATTTTCTTGCAGCTGCATCTCATTGTTAAGCATCCTTTAGAGCAACCGCACGAGATAATTTCTGAGCACACATCAGGAATGGGAGGGAGAGACATTAACTTTGGCACTAATTTCCCACTAACGTAGGTCCATCCCATGTCTGTAACTTGAGGAAGAACAGGATTATGGTAGTTAGCTTATCTCCATAGCATTCTCAGATAATGGGCACGTTTGATATGAACGTAAACAGCATCAGTCGTCGGTAGAGATTCTTGAGAGCGAAACTTATAAAATAAGGTTAAATGGTCTTTATCACAATTTTCTAAGTCTGAAAGCTTGTACAACCTGCAAATAAACCTTTCCACAGATTTGACAGTATCCTCATAAATCTCACCAATATCCAAATCACTAATAGCGTATGGTGACTTTGAAACACTGTCTATACAGTCTTACAACCTTACTAAACGCTACAAAGTGTGATACACGCTCACAACCTGCAGGTGCATGAAATGCATACAATGTTTGCACTTCATTACTTGGTAGCCACTGATGAATTTCATGGATAGAAATGGATTTAGACTTTTTAGATGTCCCTGCTTTAATCCGCAAGTTGGTTCGGTGCAATTTGTCCAAATGAGTATTTAATAAACAAGCGCATCTGTGTCACGAGAGGATACCACTACTGACTCGGCATCTCAATGAATGGAGTGTAGGGCAAAGCACATGTCTGCTTCTTCATTATTAGCTTCCAATAATGGTGTATTTATTTCTGGATCTAACGATCTTTCAACGCTGGTATTGTTGAATCCTCCAGAAATAGTTACAACTGTTTTGGTTTCTGGAGCATGAATCATCAGCTGAAAAGACGTTTGCCGAATACTCTTTATTCTCTCCAAGTGACTAAAAGTTAGACCAGTTGTTGGGAAGGGACACCAAGCAGTTGTCAATGACTCACCGTACTGATGGCGATCCATGTGCATGTTTCTCTCTGGGTCCAGCTTTGATAGAGTGTTGTGGATATTTGTCAGCGGTCAAGTCAACTCTGTAGAATTGTTTTCCTATATAAAATACTGACGTTACGAATGTATCTGCAAATTCACCGAATGTTGTTGCATCGTGTGGTTTTTCAAGAGCCATTACCAATGCATGGCAAGCTAGCCAAACATGACTTTCCACTAAGTCTTACTGTTGTTGGTGTTACAATGTCTTGAGTCCGCATATCTGCTAGAAAAGATTTATTACCTGTATTCCAACTTCCATCCGTGATAGCGAGCTAAATTGGTACAGACATCAATTCATGTTGCAGAATTCGTTCAAGATTAAGCGACCCTGTCCTGCACTATAAGCAGTAATTAGTCTTTGGAGAATAATTGTATCTGATGAAAAGTGTTGAGATGCGTCACTGTCCCATTTTTTTGTGGCTGAAGTAGACACGCTGTGCATATGATCATAAGGTCAGCCATCAGCATGCCCACTGCGATGAAATCAAGGCACTCAGGTTATACGATAAATCCTATATGCTCAATGCTGAGGTGGTTCTCCTTATCCCCACAATAACACCACCCTTTTCTCAATCTCATTAAGCCATTTCTGACTTTGATCCGGATCTACCTGGTTGGATTTGTGATCCGATTCTTTCACAACAAACTCTCCATTATGGAATTCTTACGCCACTTCTGATGGAAGCTGGTTCATCTCTTCCAGATAGACAGTTTCCCATCTGGCATAGTATAGATAATTATACCTAAAGAAGTATGGAAGCATCCATATGAAGGCATATAAGTGCAGTTCCCATAATCCTTCACGCTGTGCTCTTATGTGCAGAAGGAGAATGCACACTATTTTCATATATTGCCACCAGAACTGTCTATTTGTATTGTTATTAATATGTTCCAGAATAAACACTTTCATATTTTCGCGAAACTGTGTAGATATGAACATGTGCACTAGCCTATCAATATCATTCAGCTCGTCAGATCGTTGAACATTTGCTAAGCACTCTCAGCTTACCGTCACGCTCTTCTAAATAATTTCGACCGTGGAATGAGTAAGTGCCATAATGATTGTACTGTAATCGTGTGGACCCGATTAGCTCATGCATAAGATTTGCCTGTCATTACACGATCTGCTGCATTATGACCGAACACCACTCTCGATTTACAAGTCTGCTAAGCCACAATCGTGTTGCCTCACAATCCTGTGAAATTGCTTTGGCTGTATGCAGCCCGCCTAACCGTGGAATAAGCACAACTTATTCTCACCAATAGTAACAGCACTATCAGGGCTTTAGATTACCCCTTAGCTATGACTTTACAAATCATGTCCAAATGAAATCCGCCCATATTAGTGAGCCCAAATTAAAATCCTACTGGCTGCTATGAACACTAACTAACTGGTTTACAGTCAATCAAATACTCAGGCCATTCAGATGTGTTATAGTGCTATGGCTCAAAATCAACATCAATCTGTCAGATTTCGAAAAGCTCTAGTTTCTAGGAGCATTGATGGATCCCAGACCAGATAGGTGGTGTGCCCAAATGAGGTAAATCTGAAGTCCTGGCTATTTAAGTTCCATTAATGTTGGATACAGAGATTCTTCAACTGTCACCATAATATGTTTTGGGTGAATATATCTAGTAATGTTAAGTACACATTGAACCACTGTGCTAAAAGTGTCAATATCGCATACTGGGCATGAATGATTGGTAGATCAACCAACCGGCGTTTCGTTTTCAGTTTGAATTTGATTGAATCCAGTCCAGGTAGATTTAAGGATTTCTTGCTTCTTCATCATCATAAATGCGAGATCTGTAGCTTGTGCCTTAATTGCTGCTGGAGAATCTTCTATGGAACTATTAAAACAATTCTGTTGGATAAAATCTGTAAACTTGGCATGAACTGTGCCCAATATGTTGGCAGGGTTAATTGTGTTTATAGCTTCTGGAACATGCAATGTCTCATTTTGGTTCAATGCTATCGAATAGGTTGCCAGATGGTGGCCCTCTCCGCCATGCTGCTATCTGCCTTGTGTGGAAGGAGGTATTACCATCTAGACTGGATTCATTAATGTCAATAATGTCAGATGTGAAGTGCACAAACCGATCCTTGACCAAGTTTGGCGGTATAACAGCTCCATTTTCGTCCATTGTCTTAAGTTTGTTTTCAGCAAAGGTGGTATCAAGCCTTAGGATATCTCTATATAGCTTACGATATGATCCGCATTGTGAAACATCTGGACATGCTGTTTAGAACGACTTTCCTGGTGAAGACTGATACACAGACCAATGTGTTTAGGTGTCAGCCGTATATCCCCACTCACTGTGTAAACCTGGTCCTGTGACATACTAAGGATTCCACGACGTCTCGATGACTCCCACCTGTCATTATCTAGGTCATCTTCTTCAAGGATACGTTGACCACATACAATAGATTATGAAACATATATACCGTGTGGCGGCACACAGTCAATTGCACTTTGTTCATTAATAATACGAAATTCCTACACAATTAATATTTTTGGAATTTTGGCCTGGTCTATATATACATAGACAGTTTTCAAGGAATATGTGACAATACCCTGTAAACGGAGGGTTGGGTATGTTACATAGGGTAGGTGGGGATGTGGTGGGGCATTCGTTGAGAGGTGGAGCCCTTCCAAAAAGTGGGCGGTCCGGGTCCCACCACCCCCCACCCACCCATGAAAAGTTCGAAAATTAGATGCCCTTAGAAGCCATTTCCTACACTCATCTCATTTCGTACAACATCCTTATTTTGCTTTCTAAATAAAATAACTATATGAAATATGTTCATACAACTCTTTCTGGGGTGGAGTGGGCAAGTGGGGTGGGAAAGCATCCATTGAGGGGGCACCCCCCCCCCCTTCACACACACCTAACATCCAATGGCACCGACACAGATATTAGAAATACACAGAAAAGATGTTGACTATTTTGAAACTAGTTTGACTGGAACCTCTCACGGCTATAGGCGGAAACAAGTCCCAGTCAAATTACTCTCGAAATATTCAGCGCTGAATATCCTATCCCTTGCATCTTAAATTTCTTTAATATTATTCCGTACAAAGATTTTAATCGCTTAATATTATCCCGAGTTTTATCGGAGCTTCGTGTTATAGAGATTATAACGTCCTCTTGAAGAACCATTAGAAGGTGAATATGTAAATTGCAAATATTTCCCCTCGTCACATTTATGTAATGCTTGAGTCAATAAAACTCGAACACGATCGTGTTATTAACACCGCTTGTGTCAACTAACCTTTTAATAGACCTTTCTATTTTAGCTATGCCCCGCCCACCACTAGCCAAGCTCCACCCACACCTCGCCGTGTTGGGATTGATCGATCCCCGAATGCCCTAGCTATCAATTTCCTGAAAACTATACAGGGAAGCTGTTGAATATTTTGTAACCTACGGCAGCAACAGCACCCAGTCAACTTAGTTTCAAAATATTCAACATAATATTTATTAAATAGTAAAGACATACAGTTTGTACAACAACGTATAGCCCGTCTTCAAATATGTGTTCGTGACGTCCTTATCGACGTCATTCATGACGTCATTCATTATGATGTCATTCTACACATCACGTAGTTGATTATGAGGTAATATGATTGTTGGATACTCTGGAAAGGTGAATTGTCAACCTGACCAGAACCACTAGAATGACTGGCTCGGTAACTCTTCTCTCGACCAGCAAATGGATACTGGGTAAGCCAAAGCTTGAATTTTCTTTACCATTACCCATTTAATGTTCAAGCCGGTCAAAAATTTCAGAAATTTACAAAACAAATTGTATTCTAATATTAAAATTTCTTGAAAAGTGTTGATCATTAAAATTCTTAATTGATATAAGTAGAATTTTAGCGCTTTGAGGCGCCGTTGACACACAAAGTGTTAGATTTGTCAGTGATTAGAAATATGACTTTAATCATTTTTTCCATAATATTGTACAATTTATTTAATACTTATCCGATTTTTAGCAAGCAAATACCATCTTACTCTGCATAAGTTGCTAAAATACAAATGCAGGTTTCGGAAAGATTTTATTATTAAAATTATCTTCTCCATTTGGGATTAAAATAACGGCTGTTTTTCTCAGCACACATTGCAGCTTAAAGGTGAATTATAGAACTAAATTTCAACGTCAGATCTTTCTAAACAAAAATATGTTGACGGCTTTGCCGAGGTTAGGATGAGGTTGCACTGTCCCGACCCATGTGCCCCTCCTAGATCCTCGACTGATATTATGATATATACCGATACGCTGAACACTGATAAACTAATATTAGTGGAGGATCTAGGAGGGGTATACCGATATATACCGATACACCGACAAACTGGGGAGGGGGGGGGGGGAACATGACACCTCCACGCCCGTCTCCTCCGTAAGTACCAACTTTGTTGGGAAACCAAGTTATCAAGGATTGCCGGCTGGCACCCGCATACAGAGGTAACTCTGATTATGTCTACATGGAATGTACGTGGTCTGAGTGCAACATCAAAGAGGCAACCCTTAGGTGCAGACTGTGAACACTATAACATCGATATTACATGCATTCAAGAGACTAAAGTAGCCAAACACACAGAGCAGCAACTACAGACAGGCTATAAGCTAGTGATCATGGAGCAAAAACAGGCCACATGCGGGGTTTAGGCTTCGTAATCGGACCAAGGGTCTTGGACCATGTCATTAGTTTGGATACGTCAGTTATCGCGTTGCACTCATCGACTTGGCTATACCTACGCCAAAACACACCACCACTAAGTGTCGCATTGTCAACGCATATGGCCCAACTACCGAAAAAGCCAGAGAGAATCCAGCAATATTAGATTCCTTCTATGCAGAACTGAGCTCCGCCATTACAATCCCAGCTAAATGTCAACTCTTCGCGTGTGGATATTTCAATTCCAAGTTGGGTAAACTCGGAATTGCGGACAACGTTCAGGACTTGGCTTATGCATGGGATCGTATGGAGAGGGATCGTATAGATAGGGTACACGCAACAGCAATGGAGATGCACTGGTGGCATTCCTTAGTTCCAATGGCCTATGTGTCACAAATACAGCTTTCAAACACCTATGCCGTCACCGGACAACATGGACTGGACACATTGCTGATCGCAAAGCCCAAAAAGGTTCTAAGGCTACAACAGATGTCTTCAACCAAATAGACTTTATACTATGCAAGAGAGAAGCAACCCCCTTAATCCGCTCGTTCGTATGGAAGCACAGACCTCAATTCTGACCATAAGCCAGTCATTACACGCCTTCAGATGAACGATCTCTACCTAATATATAAACACCATATCTGGCAAGAGGGTAGAGTCACCTACAATCTACCCAAGCTCATCAGCGACACTGACACTCAAATGTCATACAAAAAAGCCCTCAGGGAGCAGATAGCTAACATCGACGTCAGCTCTGATACAAACGAAGCCCTAACCAAAATACTGAAATCTATGGAATCATCAGCTACCAGCACCATAGATGTTCTTATAAACAACCAAACTAGGTATACTGACGACCGTCCAGTAGTAAATCTGTCAGCAGAGCAGAAAGCATTACGGCTGCGCATCTATCAAAGTGGCCAAAGTGAAGACCTGACCAAACTACACCAAGAGCGCAATAACATTCTGCACCCCATTAGCGAACGCTTAAGAGGACTTGCTATTCAACAAGCAGATTTCCCAGTAGGTGAAATCACTGCCACAGATGACTGTCACAAAATGTTTCAGGCAGTCAGAGCCCTAAGAGTTAATAATTAGTAATTACAAACCACCACTCAATGTACATAACTCTGAAAGACACTTTATCGGGACTGAACAGGGAAAAGCCGAGGCGATTCGAGAATGGTTCAAGGAACAGTTCACTGACCCAGATGATGAGCCCTTGCACCCATTCTCAGGAGATCCCAGGCCATTACTAACACCAATTAAAACAGCAGAAGTTGAGAAGGCATTTAAAGCCCTGAAAAGTGGACGTGAATCTGGACCTGATGGCATGAGCGATAAACAATTCAAATATGTAAGTGACATTATCCCAAAACCGATCACGCACCTAATAAATTCAGCTTTTATGCACCACCTTCCCATCGACGCTGTAGGTCAAGGCACCCTTATCGCACTACCCAATCCCAAGAAGCCACCTGCCCACCCCCACCTCAGCCAATCTGCAGCCCATTGTGCTCCTGAACAGCGTACACAAAATCTTACCCAATGTTACTCTATGCCGCATCCGAGACAAGATCGATGACTTCACCGGATCATGTCAAAGTGGCTTCAAATGTGGACGCAGCTGCGCAGACATTGTATGGGCTCAACGCATGCGTGTGTCGGTAGTCATGTCCAAACATCGGGACTTCCACAAAATGAGCATTGACATGTCGAGATCCTTCGACACAATTAAGCGCTCAAAGATCCTAGATGTACTACGCCATGCCGGTTGCAATGAAGATGAGCTATGACTAGTGAGACTACTGCTTCACACACATATACCTATCTAGAAAGCATGAAACTAAAGAAAATGACGACCCACTTCGTGGCGGCGAACCATGGAGGAAAAGTAAAATCCTAGACTCGCTGCTTTGCAGTACTGCTGACATTGCTGTACGCTGTGTCATGGGGAACATAGCTTTCCAGTCCTTCTGTAGATCAATGATGCCCTTGATAAAAAAGACTACGTTTATACAATGCAACCTGCGTATCCTTGATGCTGTATAACTGTAACAGTTGGGCAGCTCCAAAGGCAGCTCTAGACAAACTCGATGCCTGCTATCGCAAGCACCTAAGCACCATCACTGGACACCGATGGGCAGACAGTATAATCTCCAACGATGCACTATACAAGATATACAATATGTGTAATACCTTGCCGCCTGTCTGTGAAAGTCGCCCAGCAAAGATGGTCCAAGTTTGGTCATGTATTAAGGATGCCAGCGGAGACACCAGCACAGAGAGCCTTGGAATTCGCCCTACTCGGAGCCAACAAATACAAAGCCAGGAGAGGACATCATTGCATAAATCTGTTAAGCGTGCTACGAGGTGACCTCAACAAACCAGGACTCGGTACACTCAAGTCAAGAATGGACCTGATGAAGCTAAGGATTTCGGCTGAGGACAAGACACAGCGGGCAGAAGCGAAGACGGACTGATTGCAGCTGTAGGATGTTTTTACTACTACAGCCGCAGTGCACAGTAATCATACATACTGATAAACTGATATGATATGGGATAAAATTATTATGATACAATGACATAATGAGATTACGATATAAGGATATATCGATTTAAAATGACGTTATGATTATGATTATGATAATAATATAATGATATAATGATATAATGATATAATGATCTAATGATCTAATGATCTAATGATTTAATGATATAATGATATTCTGATACTGGGATATAATGCTATTTCTGATAGAATGATAATCTGATATCACGATATAATGATATAATGATGATATAATGGCATACCACTTCAACGATATAATGGTGGAAACCAGTTTTAGCGATTCCCGCCCGTCTTTTGCTAATCTCCACCCACACTTCGCGCGTGTTTGTATCGATCGATCCCTGAAATCCCTGACTATCAATTTCCAAAAAACTTTACTGTTAAGCAGCTGCATATTTTGAAACTAATTTGAATTGGTGTTGTTGTTGCCTATGGCAGCAACACCCCCCCCCCCAGTCAGATTATTTTCAAATTATTCAACAGCATGTTTATTGAATAGTAAAGACATACAATCCGTACAACTTGCTCCATTTCTGACATAATGTATGATTGTGATATGATGATAATGTATAATGAAAACATACTGATAGAATTTGTACTGATTAATGATATACTGATATGTTGGTATAATGGCATAATGGTGATAGCGTCATAACGATCTGATGATACATAATGGTATATTAATGTATAATGATGATATAATATGTTTCTTGTAACATCCCCACCTCCCGCTCACCCTCTCCATCCCTCCTTCCCTCCCTCCCTCCATTCGACCCTCATTTCCTCCTTCCTCCTCCGCAAACCCCTCCCTCCCCCCCCCCCCTTCTCCCTACCTAAAATATGCTTAAATCAAAGAACGGTAAAATGCGCTGGAAACATTAGCGTTAAAAAAGCGTGGAAACCACGACCAAAAATAAACATAAGATTTACTAGTTAGTTTAGTGTATACTTCTATGTACTGCCGATCTGGTATATTTATTAATTATATAGTAGTTTGTATTCTGATCAAAGAGCTATAAATATCGCGCGTCATGACTAAATTCTGATTATCTTTTGTTCGGTGATTTTCCGGTTCTTCGCTAAGATGGCAGAACAAGAGACAGAACCCAGTTCACGGAGACCCTTCCTAACAATTTACACACGAAGTCACAGGCAATCAGTCCAATATGACTAGTCTTTATGCTATTGATTCATCAGTTGTATGGCTTTCCTAATTTAGCTAAGAAGATTCCAACTTTAGAAGGCCTATAAATCGTATCTCGGTTCAGGCCATTGTGACGTGTTTTGGAATAAAATAACTCCGTCAAGTATGGGCCGCTGACGAATGCGCACGATTCCGCAAACACGTTTCCGCATAATAAACAACTTTCTATTATTAACAGATATAACCACCTCAGAATGGAACCGAAACATTCTTTTGGATGTATGCAATATGCTGTTGGATATTTTTAGAATTAATTCTAGTAGGAGCTGTTGCTGCCTATGGCAGCAACAGCTTCTAGTTAAATTAGTTTGAGCATATCCAATGCTCTCTTATATAGTTGTTTTCAAATTGAGATACAGGAATTTCAACGGTTTAAGGGTTAGTGAATGATCGAATGAATTCAGTAAAGACAAAACAAGCGACCGTAAGAGTCCTTGCAATTTCTATCCTTCTCAAATCGCGTGATTTATCGCGGATTTATCTCCAAATCTCGTTGCTTAGTTAATCACAATCCTCATGAAACCAAATGACTGCGGATATTGTGGGAGGATTTAATTTACGCTCAATGTTTATCACATGACACGTTCCTTATAGTTGCCGCTGGGTGGGGGTTGAGTGGTGGGTTGAGGTGTGTGGCAATGTCAAATTCACCTCCAACCTTGGGTAGCTATTGCAAAACAACATTGCTGGCGTATAACTATTTAGCTAATAATCATTGACGTCATAATCATGACTTCCCTTGATTCCTTCAAATGTGTGCTTTCGTAGAACCCTTTCAGTATTTTTTTTCGCCGGAATGCGCATGTCACACGACAAAGAGCCTTCCCATCTAAAAAATAGAGCCTTGACTTTATGCTGAGAATACCGCTAAAGTAATGACCGACCATTTTGCCACGTAATTATAACGACTAGACTGTTACACAGACTCAACTTCGGAGACCAGACAGGTCGGGTCCCAGTTTATCTCCATATGCATGATTACTGTATTATGCGGCTGTAGTAGTAAAACATCCTACAGCTGCAACCAGTCCTTCTTCGCTTTTGCCCACTGTGTCTTGTCCTCAGCCGAAATCCTTAGCTTCCTCAGGTCCATTCCTGACTTGAGTGTACAGTGTCCTGCTTTCTTGAGGTCACCTCGTAGCACGCTTAGCAGATTTATTCAATGACGTCCTCTCCTGGATTTGTATGTGCTGGCTCCGAGTAGGGCGAATTCCAAGGCTCTCTGTGCTGGTGTCTCTTCTGGAATCCTTAGCACATAGCCAAACATGGACCATCTTTGCTGGGCGACTTTCACAGACAGGCGGCGATGTATTACACATCTTGTATAGTGCATCGTAGGAATTTAGGCTGTCTGGCCATCGGTGTCCAGTGATGGTGCGCAGGTGTTTGCGGTCGCAGGCATCGAGTTTGTCTAGAGCTGCCTTTGGAGCTGCCAAGCCGTTACGGTTATACAGTATCAAGGATACGCAGGTTGCATTGTATAAACGTAGCCTCTTTATCAAGAGCATCTTTGATCTACGAATCCATAGCTTCCAGGAGGACTGGAAAGCTGTTCCCCATGACGTAGCGTGCAGAAATGTCAGCAGTATTGCAAAGCAGTGAGCCCAGGATTTTACTTCTCCTCCATGGTTCGCCGCCACGAAGTAGTCGTCATTTTCTATAGTTCCATGCTTTGTCGATAGGTATATGTGGGTGAACTCTGTTTTGGATTCATTTAGAGATTCTAAATTTTTAGTTTGCTTGCAGCTATTGGGAGAAGCTCGTCAAGGGGTTTCTTTTCCTCGTCTATGAAGTCCACATCGTCGTCATATTCCATCTCTAGCGGCATGTCCAGTATTGACACTGGGCATGGGAGGGGGGGTTGGTCTTGTGGAACTTTCCCGCACAGATTTCAATGCGGCAGCAAGGTAGCAACTGAAAAGCACCGGAGATAGACCATCTCCCTGTGGGGAGCCGATTGATTTTTCAAACTCTACAGAAATCACTGGCTTGACTCGTACTCTCAGCTTGGTGTCTGCAAGTGGTAGTCTCACTAGTCGTAGCTCATCTTCATTGCAACAGGCCTGGCGTAGTACATCTAGGATCTTTGAGCGTTTAATTGTGTCGAGGACTCGTGATATGTCAATTCCCATTTTGTCGAAGTCCCAGTATTTGGACATGACTACCCACACAAGCATGCATTGAGCCCATATAATGTCTGCGCAGCTGCGTCCACGTTTGAAGCCACTTTGACATGATCCGGTGAAGTCATCGATCGTATCTCGGATGCAGCATAGAGTAACATTGGATAGGATTTTCCGTATGCCATTGAGGAGCACAATGGGCCGCAGATTGGCCGGGGGCCAAGGTGACTTCTTGGGCTTGGGTAGTGAGATATGGGTGCCTTGACCTACAGCGTCGATGGGAAGGTGGTGCAGAAAATCTGAATTGATTAGGTGCGTGATCGGTTTTGAGAGAATGTCACTTGCATGTTTGAATAGTTCATTGCTCATACCATCAGGTCCAGATGCACGTCCATTTTTCTGGGCTTTAAGTGCCTTCTCAACTTCTGCTGTTTTAATTGGTGTTAGTAATGACCTGGAGTCTCCTGAGAACGGGTGTAAGGGCTTATCATCATTGTCAATGAACTGTTCCTTGAAGCATCCTCGGATCGCCTCGGCTTTTCCCTGATCAGTCCCGATAAAGTGTCCTTCAGAGTTGTGTACAGTGAGTGATGGTGTGTAGTCAGTAACTCTCAGGGCTCGGGCTACCCGAAACATTTTGTGACAGTCATCCGTGGCAGTGATTTCATCTGCTAGGGAGTCTGACTGTTGAATAGCAAGATCTTTTAAGCATTCGCTAATGTGGCACAGAATAATATTGTGCTCCCGGTGTAGCTTGGTGCGGTCTTTGGCCACTTTGATAGATGTGCAGCTGTAACGCTTTCTGCTCTGCTGACAGTTTTACTACCAGAGGCTCGTCAGTATACGTAGTTTGGTTGTTTATAAGAACATCTATGGTGCTGGTAGCGGATGATTCCATAGATTTCAGTATTTTGGTTAGGGCTTCGTTTGGATCGGAGCTGACATCGATGTTAGCAATCTGCTCCCCGAGGGCTCTACCCTCTTGCCTGGTATGGTGTTTATATATTAGGTAGAAATCGTTCATCTGAAGGCGTGTAATCACTAGCTTATGGTCAGAATTGAGGTATGTGCCTTCATACGAACGAGCGTACCGGAGTAAGGGTTTTGCTTCTGTCTTGCATAGTATGAAGTCTATTTGGTTGAAGACATTTGTTGTAGCCTTAGAACCTTTAGGGGCTTTGCGATCAGTAATGTGTCCAGTCCATGTTGTCATATGACGGCATTGGTGTTTGAAAGCCGTATGTGTAACAAATAGGCCATTGGAACTAAGGAATGCCACCAGTGCATCCCCATGGCTGTTGCGTGTGCCCTCTCCAGACGATCACATGCATAAGCCAAGTCCTGAACTTTTGTCCGTAATTCGGAGTTTGCCCAGCTTGGAATTGAAATCTCCACACACGAACAGTTGCCATCTAGCTGGGATTGTAATGGCGGAGCTCAGCTCTGCATAGAAGGAATCTAATATTGCTGGATTCTCTTTGACTTTTTCGGTAGTTGAGCCGTATGCGTTGACAATTAGACACTTAGTGGTTGTGTGTTTTTGCGTAGGTATAGCCAGGTCGATGAATGCAACGTGATCACTGACGTATCCAAAACTAATGACATGATCCAAGACCCTTGGTCCGATTACGAGGCCTAAGCCCCGGTATGTGGCCTGTGAGCACTAGCTTATGACCTGTCTATAGTTGCTGCTCTGAGTGTTTAGCTACTTTAGTCTCTTGAATGCATGCAATATCGATGTTATAGTATTCACTATCTGCACCTAAGATTTGCCTCTTTGATGTTGCACTCAGATCACGCACATTCCACGTAGCTATGGTAAGCTCCTGGGAAGATTGCGTCGTCCGAGGATGTCAAGCACAGTTTCTTTATCTCCATAGTGAATAGCAGACTCACCGCTGTGGATCCATTCGTATCTCGCGAGATCTCCTTGGATACGAGGTCGAGAAAAGTATTCTCGAAAAAGTCACGCCACTATTTTTAGATTGCTGTGGATCGTGTTGATTTTTTATATCGCCGTATCCCCCGCATCACTAGGTTGATACAGACATTAAAATCAACTCGATCTGTCTAGTGGTTCATCAGATATCAGCATCAGCGTAACGTCAGCAAATTCTCATCATCATTTTTTGTGCGACAGATTTTAATTTTGCGACGAATTAAGGAGGACTATTTTTCTGTTAACGATTTTTCAAATAGAGGACTATGAGCTTTATGTCAATCAAGTTATGGATGAAATAATATTGTCTGGTATACATATCGTGTTGTCTGGTATGTTTCGTGCGTGCCCTTTCCAAATTCTGGCGAAAATTACTCCGCCAATGGCCACTCATTAAACACGAGATACTGTTCTCGATCACGTATCAAAGGAGATCTCCCGAGACACGAATGAAAGATTTCAGGTTGTATTTTTTGGATCGACCTCCTTTATAAAAGAACATTATAACGCTACCAGAAACTATTTTCTTCTTAATAATGGACTTTTCTAGTTTATCCATCCGTCATATTACGTCATAATCAACTACTTGACGGATATGATGGCGTCATAATCAGGGAGGGAGGGGGGAGAGGAGGGAGGGGGGGGGGGGGGAGAGAGAGGGAAGGAGAGAGGGGTAGAGGGGAGAGAGAGAAAGAGCGAGGGGAGAGAGAGAAAGAGAGAGGGGGAGGGAGGGAGGGAGGGTCGTTCTAACTCCTAACAGACTACCGCCTGTCATAGATATAACCATCATCATTTTATCAAACGACGTGTGGTCTAAATGTACTCTGCTGAATTACAGTGAATGGCTTGGTGTAGACGGGACTGGATGTGGGTGGTGACGTGTGACCGTGTGCGTGTTTACGTACATCCTATTAAGTCAGGCACAATCCCGATAATCAGCCAGCATGCCTATGACGAAATTAATTAGCGCGGCAGATGTTCTTAGATTTAATGATTTGGACACATAATTAGTATTAAAATGACGGATCACGAGCTTGCAAGCCGCATTTTCTGTCAACAGGTTGTTTATTTGTCTCGTATTGCAAGATTATTACTATGGTGACCCTAATACGCTTCCGTAGATTAATTTGTCCTATAACATAAAAAAATATCCTTTCCTGTTTGTCTCCGCCTAATTAACACGCCCAGAGACTTGCCTGCGACTACGTACCTCCCGTCAATGTAAAATAATGAAGTTACTAATGACTCAGACATCTGCCGATTAGTTCTGATTTTCGACATCTGGCCGTTTGGGTATCTTTATCTTTGCTAATATAGCCTTTTTTCATTCCTAAGCTTGAAATTCATCAATTACCTAGAAGAGCTGAAACCAATTTAAGCGAAATCAATTACTGCTATAGGCAGAAGTAACTTGCAGTCAAATTAGTTAAAATTATTCAACATGAGCATTATTTCTTACATCGTGCCGCCAATTTCTAACTAAGCTACGCCAATTTTTCCGCGTTTTGGAATCAATTTGTATACTTTGAATCCTGAATATATTCTCAGAATTCCATTTTCAAGGTCACCACACAGTTAAACTGTTGAATATATTGAAACTATTTTGAATGGGAGTGGTTGCTGGCCATGGCAGCAACAACGTCCAATCAAATTAATTTCAAAATATATAACAGATATGTTTGTTAACTAGTAAACCCATCAATGACATATAACTCGTACACTTAACGGACATTTCAATCAATGTTCATGACGGAGCTAGATGTGTAATTCATTATGCATTTTGATTGTGACGTCAACCTACATGTGAATTACTTATGACGTCATATACTTGAGGGATAGATGGAATCCATCTATCGTCGTACCTGGTTAGCACAATGGAGGAATCCAGATTTAGCTATGCCCCGCCCATCTCTAGCTAAGTTCCACCCACTCTTTGCCTGTGTTGGGATCGATGATCGATCAATCCCTGCACTCCTTGAATCTCAATTTACAGAAAACTATACAGGTAGGCTGTTACAGCAAAATATCCAAGAGCTAGCATGTTTATTAAATGGTAAATACATACAATTCGTACAACAACGCTTAGTCCGTCATGAATTAAGCGTTTGTCACGAACTTAGCTACTTCATTCATGACATAATTGATTTTGACGTCATCATATACGTCACTGCATTGACACCGTTTGGCGCACGGTTGCGCAGACCAATCAGGCATGATCTGTCATCGCACACATTGTGAGCTACCATGTCAGAATTTGTTAATTCGCAAGCGGCTTTCTATACTTTATGGGTGTGGATGTATTTCGAACATGCTCATCGATTTGTTTGGTCGGTGCATTCTGAAGTCACTCCTGTTTCTTAGAAGATTTGCCAATGGTACTTTTTGTCTTCACAGGACTACACGGTGGGGTTGTGGTGACGGAGGGGGGCCCGCAAGTCTCCAGATTTACAGGTTCGCATGCTCCGATTTAAAGGCGCATATTCACAGTAAAATTTCTGAAAATAAAATTGTTTAAATTATACACTTTTAGAAGCTTAAACTGTGAGCCTATGTGTAAATGAAACGAAATAAATCTTAACATATGATGATTTCATTCCATATAAATTGATATAATTTTTTAAGTTGCGAAATCGAAATAGAGGCACGGGCGGGCCTCTATTTCAATTTCGTAACTTAAAAAATTATATTAATTTATATGGAATGGAATCATCATATGTTAAGATTTATTTCGTTTCATGACACATAATGCACACAATTTAAGCTTATAAAAGTATGCAATTTTAACAATTTTATTTTCAATCATTCTGTTGTGAATATACACCTTTAAGTGATACAAATCAGACTTGTTGAAACACGTCTTATGCCATCGTGCTGGATGTTTCTCAAGTGTCTGGTGGATGCCTGTACCATTATCAAGACAGTTAGGTTCGACAGCCAAGGTTGTGTATCTCAAATCTTTAAAGGCCATAAGATTAGTCAAACATGTGCTATATGCCTATCCGGACGTGAGATGCCTTCGTGTAGGCCGAGCATTGTCTGGGCACAAAGGTTTCTCATCTTTATCTACCTGACGTATTATAGGCCTACACTTATCACAGTTTTCCAAAGTGTACGACGTACATCTTTTAGGTCCATTTAAAAAGTAGTTTTCTATCACGAATCCTACCTTTCGTGTTAATCATATGCCACAGTATCTTAGATATTAATTGCAGGTGTTCCTTTCAAGCGACTCAATATTTACTGCAAAGTCTCTAAACAGTTTCTGTAGTTAATATATGTATAGCTAGATCAGAAGAAATACATATATTATATCTTCTTTTCGACGTGAAATTCATCGATGTCAGATTGTTCGCACGCATCGTATCGAAATGTGTTAACAGATTATCTGGGTGGAACGTCTATTATATATTTAATATACTTGTTTGTTTGGGCCTGTATGCGCAGCACGATAATTCGGGTTCCACTGGGGGTGATATTGACCAAATCTGTGGTAAAGGGTGTCCTTACGGCAACGGATATCTCGTTAAAAAGTCGAAGCTCAAGGTCATTGTAACCCAATTAGAATATCATATCAACTTGAGTGGGCATGACTCGGCATTCTCCGGAATACCTATAAGAGCTGCAGAGGGGAAACGAATTTATGTCAATCAAGAGCACAACAAACATGTTAAGCGATGCAAAAATATACTTTTCCAGTTTTAGCCGTGACCCGCCTATCTCTAGCTAAGTTCCTCCCATACCTCGTTCGTGGTGAGGTCTATCGATCCGTGAACTCCCTGATTATCAATTTCAAGAAAATGATACAGGTAAACTGTTGAATATTTTGAAACTATTTATTCGACAAAATGTTTATTAAGTAGTAAAGACATACAATTCGTACAACGTGTCGGACTATTAAAGTTCTCATCTATTCTTAAAAGATATATATTCTAGCTAAATTTATGACTATTTGTTAATTTATGGGAACTTTAACTAACTAAAACCGTAGCCGCCATTTTAGATTGATATTTGCTGGCGCCATTATTTCAGACTCTATTGTCTTCGCCGGTGAGCAATTGTTCGTATAAAACCAGCCTAGTTTATATTTTTGACGGCGTTGTTGGGCAGCATGTTGCGTGGTATTTGTTGCTCGAGCGTTCATACTGCGTATTTTGCACGACACGGGCTGGTAGTTGCAAAGAAATGTGCAGCATTTCAGTTTATACTTTTTACTATCGCAGTCAGTTCGCTACAGCTGTACATCATGGAAACATTAGCAGAAATGTATGATTTGTACAAAATATTTAAAAAGTACAAAAGCCTCACACGCAGATGGTACATTCGACCACTCAATGAAACGAGGCGAGAGAGAGGGGAGTTCCAAGTTTTGGTGCAAGACATGCGTGAAATGGATGAAGATATTCATTTTCAATATTTTAGAATGAACAAAGAAAGATGTGATGCCATTTTGTGTCTTGTTGGACCACTCATCAATCATCAGTCAACCCACGCTATCCAGTGGCACCAGCTGAACGATTATCATTAACACTCAGGATACTGGCTACAGGAGAATCTCAGCAATCTGTTGCTCATACATATCGTCTCGGGAAAGCGACTGTGCACAAAATACTTCATGAAGCTTGTGGTGGGCTTTATCCCATGAATATGTTCCATTTCCGTCAACATCCAATGATTGGATGGATATCCGCAATGACATTTGCTTGTATTGGAACTTTCCAAATTGCTTAGGAGCGATCGATGGTAAACATGTTGTGACTAAGGCACCAACACATTCAGGTAGTGATTACTACAACTACAAACACTCCAATTCAATAATCCTGATGGCAGTGGTGGATGCCAGGTACAGATTCATTATGGTAGACATAGGTGCCTTTGGCAAGGAAAGCGACGGTGGTGTCTTTGCCGCATGAGATTTTGGGAAAATGATGACAGACGAGAAATTGACTCTTCCAGAGCCCACACAACTACCGTCATCCACGATTTTATGCTCGCACGTATTCATTGGTGATGCAGCATTTTCGCTGAAGGCGAACTTGATGAGACCATATAGAGGTATATATTATGTGTCCGTGTAAGCATGTGTGTATGAGTGCTAACCCCATTTGATTCTAATCTTGAAAAGCCTACTGCCCGTACCCACGATTTGCTAATAAATATATAATGCGGAACATAAATATTTCGACATAGACGAGGGATTAACAGATGATCCATGTTTTACACATTTATTAATGGGATGGCGTGAGAGACGCCGTGGACATTGACTAATGCAATCACGAAATATTGACGTTCATTGTGTCTCCGTGTCCGTCCGTCCGCCCGCCCAACCACTCTCTCTCTCTCTCTCTCTCTCTCTCTCTCTCTCCCTCTCTCCCTCGCTCTCTCTCTCTCTCCCTCGCTCTCCCTCCCTCCCTCCCCCTCTCCCCTTCTCCTCCTTTCTCCCTTTCTCTCCCTCCCTCTCCCTCTCCCTCTCCCTCTCTCTCTCTCTCTCTCTCTCTCTCTCTGGCAAACGAAAATGTTGTGAAGATCCCCCTTTTATTATTTTTGTTTGATTCACGTGTGATTTCAGGTCAATGCCTACAGCAGGAATTATCTGTATTCAATTACCGACTCAGTCGTGCTCGACGAAAAGTCGAAAATGCATTTGGCATCTTATCAGCTCGATGGCGGATTTACGGGCGATCGATAGAAATGCAACCAGATAAAGTTATATTCATCATCAAAGCAACTGTAGCACTTCACAACTACCTCAAAGCAACTGATGCCATCACCAGACCTACGGCTAGATACATTCCTCCGGGATTTGTTGATCATGAAGCCCATACAGGTGCAGTAATTATTGGTGATTTTAGAGACATCATTGATGGAGATACCAATATGCGTAATGTCACAAAGATGTCAACAAACACATCATCTCGTAATGCACGTGAGATACGTGACCGGTTTAGAGATTACTTTAACTCAGTAGAAGGTCGTGTGCCATGGCAGGATAATGTTGCTAATAGAGGTGCACTTAATGTGGTTAACTAAGGACGCAAATAATTGATGGGTTGTTCAATGTATTTATTTTAGTGCAATAAGTGTTGATAATACTGAGCCATTGTTAGAAGACATAAATGTAAATCTATGTATATTTACTTTTGACAAGTTTCTTTATTTTATACAATGAAAGAATACATATATGTATTAATCATTGCAGTGAAACCAATTAATATAAGCAAAGATATTCACTCATAGTTGACCCATCGAGAGATTGTGAGCTCACATCACTACCTTCATTTGTGATATAGCTGAAGGCGCTGTGACGGTATGATGTAATGCCCCCATCTCTGCCTCAAATAAAATATCTGAAATTTTCTTTTTTGCTATGATCTGGGTCCGCTTGTATAGCTTACAAAGTGTGGACAAAATATTCTTTCCGAAATCAGTTAGATCGTCGGACCTATCCTCTTCATGTTTTGCACGCTTCTCAGCTCGTGTAAGCAAAAACGCATCCTGGACTTTGTCAGATTTTTGCTTCTTTGCAGCTGCACATGCAGCTGGCTTATCTATTTCTTTCCTCTCGGAGTCTGTGTATTTATCCTGCAATTAATGAGATGATTTATAAACAGTTATTTAAAAGGTTAATAGATTTCCACTGGGTAGTACTAGGCTAATACCAGTTGATCTGCATAGACATTAATTGGCCTCGTATTGAACAAGTACCTGATCAATAGACTGTTTTACATAGGACGACCATTGTCTCGCAATCTGCAAGTATTTACCAGATGCACTAGAAAATCATACCTGAGGCGATATAAAGGCAAATCGATATTCACAGCCCAGCCATATATTTGACCAAACAGTTGATGACTAGGGGTTTCCCTAGGATAAATACCCGGCACAAGGGTTGCAAATGGTATTCAGCTTTGTAAATTGCAATAAACACGTGCTTTGGTGCATAGCTATAGGCTTTATTGTTTCGCAATTGATTCACAGACAGACAACCCGACCTATAATCACAGCTGAAACTAGATGATTTAAATCAAATGACTACCCCCCCCCCCCCCCAACAGGCAGCCAAAGATAGTTATTGAACGAAAACCCTAAATTTGCATGGATGCACGGACACGCGGACACACGGACGCACGGACGCATGGAAGCGAAAACATAATCCCCCGCTTTTTACTAAAGCGGGGAGATCATTATTATACAGTTATAGAGTAGAGCAATTGGGATGAGTCACTGCTTACCTGTCTCTTCAATACCATCCCTGTCTATACCACCTGCCACCTCAACCGTGTTGCCCATACTGCAATCAATGTAAATAATTTGAAGAGGATTATAACATAGAAATAATGTGATCGTCTCCATCTTTTAGTCTATCTCTCTATCGTAGTCTTCCATTCAGCCATCCGTCGGTCCGTCCGTCAACCCATTTACTTCTAAATCACGTGGTAGAATTCAACTAAATTTGGCAGGTAAATGTCATGTTCTATTCGGCACGCACGCACACACACACGCAGGCATGCGCACATGTACGTACGCACACAAGCAGACACGCACATGCACACATCAGGATACGGAAAAAGTAAACTGGGTGACTGGGTGGAATCACATGGAACAAACACAGTCATATGTATCGAATTGATAGAGTGCATATTATAAATGATATAAGGAATTTAGCGTTCTGTATGGATGTAGCGACCCAATAACCAATTTGGTCAAGCGGTAAACAGGCCTGGCCCAATAATAAACTGATTATTGGGCTGCCTGTTTGCAAACTGGCCATGACCAATAACAAATTGATCAACGGTTTAGGCCCGTTTGTAAATTGACCAGGACCGATAATCAATTTGGTATTGGGCCTGGTCCGTCTGTAAACGGGCAGGGCCCGATAACCAATTGGTTCTTGGGCCTGTCCACTTAAAAACGTCACAGTCCCAATAAACACTTAAAATTGGTTATTGGGTTAGCTCTTAAATTTGTTATCGGGCCAGATTGGTTATTGGTCCGTTACATGGATATTATACAGTCGTGTAATGTGTATCATATGTGATGGTTTCGAGAGATATGGTCTTTAAACGTGAGGGTGTAGTATAGATATGGACCTGCGTATGAAAGGCTACTGCCTTGGGCTCAGGATAGTGGATGGGAAGCTGTGTATTCAATGCATATCATACCCATCCATGTTGTTTTCTGTGGCATGGTGTTTCACGTGGTTAACCAGAAAACCCATAGCTGCAAAATGCCTCCACTTGCTGTGTCCCCCCCCCCTGCCGCTCCACTGCAGCCTTTGCTACTCTTTTTGGCACGTACATATCCATCTTCCATTTTTTCCACAAGACCCGGCAGGCCTGTAAGTCGGTGCCTAGCGTTGCCGCAATTTCCCTCCAGGCATTGGAAAGAGATTCCCGATCACTATGCTGGGTCAAAGATGGATCATACAGAAATTCATATTTTTCGACTTCTTGAATGAATTTTCCTTCGTCCATACTGTCTAGATGCCGTAGTTGACGCGCGACTAAATAAAATGTTGGATTAAAGCTAGGCATACACATGCCGACGTTCCCCGACACGATCAATTTGTCGGCTGTGGGCATTAATCGGGCAGACTCTCACGCAGCAGGATATTCCGCCGACTGGGGGTCATACACTAACCGACTAGTTGGTCGTCGGTAACCCGTGCACCTAGCGAGAAAAATAGGAACCACGCGCGTCCTAGCGGGACATGTTCACACTATGCCTGGGTTATCATTATTTTGTGTGCCGCAGTGGGTAGCGCATTAACGTTATCGTATACCATGTTGTATATAATACATGCATAGTCCCGCTCCTTTGGATTTACCAAATATTCTTGTCCTTGAATGGTGCATTTGTTATGATAGACAGAGAAGAGCTGACACTGTCGGTGCACGGTAATTCTGCGGTCGGCAGCGAATACGCAGTGTAATTAGTTTGAAAATTTCATAGTAATATCTAAATTAAATAGTTCATAATTGTATATCCTCAATATCTGAGCGTGTAAATATCAATAACACACCATATCGAACACGGTGTATCGTGCTGAAAGGCTGATTAGTCTGACTACACGGTGCTCCTACCAGTAGGATGAATATTCGTAAAACGGGAAAATGGCTGAATGGAATTCACAATCGGAAAGTGAGTTTGTGGAAATGTGGAGACAGCATCCACAACTGTATGATTCGGCCCACATGAATTACCTCAGACGAGGGAAGAAGCATGCCTGTCTCAGCAAATTCGCCGAGACATTTGGAACCACTGGTATGTACTATGCCATTGCCTATGTGATGTGTTCATATGCGTATATCATAACAGGTAAGCCTATGTACGCCTGTAGTGATAATACCACGTATTGTGTGCACTATTGTATAGTGCTACTATTTGATCGACACGTGTCAATTTCTTTTCTCATACGCGCAATAGTGCACCCTAGATATATTGCGGTTTGGCTTGTAAGGGACCGCTAAGTATGGCAGTTATTTTCACTCAGCTGTGCGATGTTATAAATTATAACGCACTAACTGTAGTAAAATGGCCAATTATGATTGGGGTAATTTCATGGATACCGTTGCTGCTAAAGGCAGTAACAACTTTAGGTTATTTTTCAAAATCTTAGGTATGTATTTTATGCACAACCTTTTTATTTTAATACTGTTATCCCAAATCATTTATAATAGCTGTAGTCTAGATTCGTATCCACATCCATTGGCTATCGGATGATGTTCTTCAAACTGTGCAAAATGACTTTGCCCTGCATTTTCCTTCGCGACTGCACTAGTATAAGTCAGCCTGTCTGTCGGCCTGTCTGTCATTCTCTTTGCAAAAATTACAAGGTTGCATAAGTCACGGCTATGGTACGTTCCCACTTGTTAATGTTCAAATGGTCTGCTCTAAAATACAAATTTTGACGTTTAAATTACCATTCGCTTTGTAGCAAGTATGGGGATTGCGCCGCCCCCCCCCCCCCTCCTCCCACCCCATGTTAATTCCTAACTCATACGCATATGTACACGTTCCTTATATATAATGAGATATGTATATGGGTTGAATAAAAAATATGGAAGTAAAACTAAAAGAGCATTTCTGTTTGTCCTTTCAGTTTCAGAGATTAAAAAAATATGGACAGTCTGCGTACGCAGTACTCTCGTTTCAGCAAACTGTCGAAAGGTGGTAGTGGTGGGAAACCGAAAACAAAACGTCAGGATTGGACCCTCAACAACATTGATTTCCTGAAGCCCCAAGTGGGGAAAAAATGCTCGACGGTATCGAATAGTGATCTCCTGGACCAGGTAGGCCTATTCATATAAATAAAACAAATTTCTGGTTTGCTTGATCTAGACTACACTCATCTTAACAGAGGAACATTGTTTTCAAGCCAAACAAAATCAATAACTCAAAGTAACATTGATTCTATATGTACATTGTTGAATAACATAATCAATTTAAAGACAATAATCTTCGTAGTTCAATCAGATCCTACTCGAGCATCGCGTTTTGCCATGGTACTGATCAAACCTTTGAGTTCACGTATTTCACCAGGTACTCACACTGTGATTTTGCCCGTGCAGTCACATTCGTTCCTGTAGGCAGGTGAGCTTTGCTGAGTACGGGATCACTCCTCCACGATCCTGGTATCATCTTGTGGGTCACGTTGTTTTCATCGTCACATAGGTTGGCAGTAAATCCGATTTTCGAACGGAGCATGTTGTGGAGAGCACAGCAGGCCATCACAATCTTCTCGACCTTCACTGGTGCAAGGGCAATGTTTGTGTGTAACACTCTGAGACAGTTTGCCATGATTCCGAAAGCATTCTCGACCACTCTTCTGGCACGAGAGAGACGATAGTTGTAGATTCTACGCTTCATTAACATGTCCTTGTAGCTGAAGGGCTTCATTAGATTTTCTTTGAGTCCAAATTGCATCATCAGCGCACACGTAATAACTAATTGGTCGCTTATCTTCTGGACATGGTGCTGGCTTAGGGAACATTGAAGACCTGCGGTCGACAGCCTGTTGGAGGCTACAGCCCTCAAACACACCACCATCGCTAACCCTGCCATTGCACCCTACATTCATGTAAATGAATTTGTATTCGGCATCCACTAGTGCCATAAGTACAATTCTGAATGTGTGTTTGTAATTATAATAATGTGAACCTGATCCTGATGGGGGTGCGATCGTGACATGTTTCCCGTCCAATGCCCCGAGGCAGTTTGGTAGGTTCCACCGTTCTTGGAATAGCTCTGCAATGTTACGCCACTCTGCGGGGGTTGATGGACACTACAAATTAAAAAGAAACATTGTAATTCCCTGCCTCCTCTGTACATTTGTTGGAATGATTTAGTGTGTGCGTGCGTGCGTGCGTGCGTGTGTGTACGTGAAAATTAATTTTTCTTACGAACGAATCGTGACCAACTTTGGCTGGACGGTTGGTAACTATAGTTGGGAACAGATTGACCTTCCTATTGCCATTATGCAAGACATTTGCGCACTTGCTTAAATGTCATTTCAGGATCCAGATGCGTCCGATCAAGGCACTGATGGAGATGAAAATTCCGTAGACGGTGAATCAAATGAAGTACATCCAACCACGTCAGCAGATGGATTATTGACTACCGCAGACAAGATATTGGATGATGACGCTGGAGAGGCTTGTTCTACGCAGGCAGTGGCAATGGGTACCAAAAAACGATTATCGAAAACATCATCAGCTAGGCAGAACGATAGAGCAGAGACAGACTTACTACAGGTGCTAACAAACAAAATCAGTGAAGTCAATGCATCTCAACACGAGCAATTCGAGGATGAGCTAGATCTATTTGGGAAAAGCATGGCACAGCGTCTCCGTTCAATTAAAGACAAACGAGCGCAACTCATCGCCATCAATGACATAGAACAAGCCATTTTTCGTGCACGTGTGAGCGAGCAACCTGAATCACAGTATGCATTCAATCAGTCACAACTTATCAACAACGCTGCTCCAAGCAATCCAGGACATTACATGTATGACGATTTCTCGCGCGCGGTGACAGAATCAAATGCTTGGGGAGCTCAGCAGCCTTTCTCAAGCATGTTAAACAGCGACGAGTACTACACTAGATATACTAAATGAACTGACCTATGTTACGTTGAAATAAACAACTTGTTTCCACAAATAATGTCCAGTTTTGTTTGCTCAAAAATATATGTTTACCTTCATGTACTCATCCTTCAGCACATCATATATAGCTTGGCAGACCTCAGGAACAAATCGTCCGATTGTCGTTGATCCCAAGCGAAACATATAATGCAGACTCTGATACGTCTCACGTATCAAATGCAAAATATATACTTTAATCTAGAATACGCAGTCGATGGCACGCCTTCACAGAATCCCAACATTTCATGGGTTTAATCTTTCGACCCTCTGACCACCAGGGGGCTGAGCCAAATATAAATACTCGGATGAGTAAATCTCCTACCAACTTTGCTTGAATTACAACTAACGGTTTGCGATGATTGACGGGCGGACAGATATATAGAGATAGACGGACAGGCAGACCTGGTTGTGTACAGACAGTCAAGCAGAGAAGCAGACAGATTGCACTGATTGTCATATTGATGCTGGCCTTGTAACATGAGTAATTTTGCACATATGGAATGTACAGTAATCAGGTAATCGCGATGCGATGTTATAACAATGCATTTTAGCAATTCATATTCATGTTAGTTGTTCCATAATTAACATTAATAATATATACCCAGCAGTTGCCAGAAAACGGATGGTGACAGCCAGTCGCTCACCAGGTGATATTGAGGCGCGATATGTCGTATTCTGCTTCTCTATAATGGGTGAGACCAGTTGCAGAAGCCAATCGAAGATATATGGTGGCATTCTGAGGTAGTTTTTATACTCGTCATCCTCCTTTATTCTCAGACTTCCTATAAGATTTTGGTAAGCACCAAAATCTTCTCTCTCTAAGATGTGTGGCTTCACCCACACTTTCCTATTCCTCTTCTTCTTCTCTGCCCTACGACGCCGTCGACGGCGTAAAACAGTCAAGGCTGTCAAGGTGAGGAGCAATAATTGAGAATCACGTGCCATCTTGGACTACTAGCCTACAATTGTTGTCATATGATAACGTGCCAGTCATTCATTGGCTGCGTGAACGCCGACGATCATATTGGCTAGACGTGTGTCTGAGGCCAGCATACATATCCAGACAGGACACTCGGTCGTGTCGGCTAGGCCGATACACCACCCGATCATCACCGACACCGCCGACTCCCGATTCAATTTTTGAATCGGGGCGAATCGGCCAGATAATGCCGATTTTACGTCGGTGTAAGGTCATACACTACCCGATCACGACCAAATTGTCGGCTAATTGCCTGTCTGGCCGACAAACGCCGGCATGTGTATGCCTAGCATTAACCAACATTCTCGCGACATGTAAAATTGCTGCGTGCAACACCTTGCGATATTTTTCACGAGCCGCTCGCGCAAGTAGATTTTTTCGCTAGCATTTCTCTCGTTACGGCTGACGTCACCGCACTGGTAGAAAACTGTCGCGCGGCATGCTGAGCAGCAAAAACAGCGGAAGTATAAACTAGTAAAACTAGGCTAAAGCCCGGTTTTCACATTCGCTAAGCTGAGGCTAAGCTGAGCGTAAAATTATCGTGCGTGAAATGTCACACGCGAGACGACTGTCCTGACATTAGTGTGATTTTCATTCAATCAGCGTCTGTTGAGATACAGGGCCAATGGATGCACATGCAGAACGAGGAGATGAGGAGATTGATGCAGGTGCTATGCAAAACTTAGGTCATCTAGCTAGGACCCGTGCTTCTGATGACGCATACAAACTCCGTAATAGGCTTAAAGACTATTTTGTCTCTGCAGCAGGTGAGGTTACCTGGCAAATGGAAATTGTGCGAAGAGGAATTGTTTAGTGACAGTGTACGTGATCTTGTTGTTTAACATTCTGTAGAACCAGTACATAGCAGAAAATTCTACAGATCAGTGAATTCGACAAAATAACAAGACATTGCTAGCGCGCGCGCACGCACGCACGCACGCACGCACGCACGCATGCACGCACGCACGCACGCACGCACGCACGCACGCACGCACGCACGCACGCACGCACGCACGCATGAATTGACGGGTAGGCTATATTACTGTCTATGAGGAGATTGTAGTAGTAGTAGTAGTAGTAGTAGTAGTAGTAGTAGTAGTAGTAGTAGTAGTAGTAGTAGTAGTAGTAGTAGTAGTAGTAGTAGTAGTAGTAGTAATAGTAGCAGTAGTAGTTGTAGAAGCAGCAGCAGCAGCTGCTTGTATTCGTATGTGTGTGTGAGTGAGGGTGAATTGTCAGCAACAATTAAATGTTTCCCTTAACACGCAAACACTGTTCTTGCAGTTTATAGCCCCCCTCCCCCACCATCATCCTCTCCCCGTCACTCCCTCCACCTCCTCTTCCTCTCTTCCCCTCCTCACTGCCATCATCCACGTCCCATTCCATCCTCCTCCAGATCCTCCTCCTCTTCCTCTCTGTAAGCTCCTTTCTTGCTTCCCCGTGTCGTTGCCGTCAACAACATGGGCAAACAACATGCTTATAAAAAATTTTAATATTTATGCATTATGACATTATATGCATTTATGATACCTGGTCGCTCATCGGGGATGATGTTAATCATAGCATGCATCCATCATAGAATGGAATGCAATTAGTTTATACAACAGGCGGCTACTATAGATGTCGTTCTAGATAAGCATGACCATGCTGCTAGGCTATGAGCGGGCTTGTACCTTGTAAAATATGTGAATAAAGTAGTACAGTTTTAGTCTTAATAGAAGCAAGTCACGTTGTTCTAATTCAGTATACAGTGCTAGTATTTCAAATCTCTCGCCATCATCAACTCATCTACCGAACCTTTCCCAATATGGATTACTACCTATAATAGATCATATTGTTGGTGCCGTAACCAGGATATATTTGAGTGACTTCGTACCATATTTGCGTGATTTCTAATTTCCATTCGAGATGGCTGAGAAAGCGAGGCTTGTAAAAACGCGTGGAGTGTACAGAGGGCAAATAACTAAACTACAGAACAAAATCTGTGACAACCTAGCTAAACCTGTGCTCGGGGAGGATGATCATGATTCCATTGCTGCATCCCTCGGTTCATACAATGACAAACTTGCTATCATAGTGGATTTAGACAAACAAATAACTGATTTAATTGATTCGAATGACGATCTGGAACTATCCTTATTGGAATCTGACGATTACATAACAGCAAGTAAGGAACAATTTATAAAATTTGAAAGGCAATTAATTCGTAGAACAAATAACGTTCAGCCTGATGATAACGCAACACCAGACAATTCTAAATTCAGAAAGCATGTTAATCTACCGAAATTAGCTCTCAGAAGTTTCGACGGAAATGCATTAAAATGGCTTGAATTTCACGACACATTTAAGTCAGCCATAGACTCGAACAGTGATTTGACTAACGTTCAAAAATTCCAGTATCTTCGGGCTCAGCTCACGGGAGATGCCGCGAGAGCAATTAACGGTTTGACACTAACAGACAACAACTATATGCACGCAATGGAATTATTACGTAACCGCTATGGACAGTCTCACACGATAATTAGTGCGTATATGAGGGCATTATGGGAGCTCCCCAGGCCTGAACACAATGTGGACTCCCTACGGAATTTCCACGACCGTTTGGAATCGTACATCAGAGGACTTAGCACGCTAGGTAAGACAGAGGAGACGTATGGCGATCTGTTGGTTCCTGTGGTCCTAGATAAGCTACCTCCAGTTGTTCTTGGTCAAATAGCCCGTGAACATGGCAACAATGAATGGGACAGCAAGACATTACGCGTATCAATTCAGAAAGAAATTGATGCTATGCAAGCATGTGACGTTAGCAATGAACCTATAATTAACCATGGTGAAAGTTTGCTCTCCACTGCAGCCTTCTATACGCGTACGTCACGCCCCGCATCACGTGGACCTCGTTTCACGCGAAGCTCACCACCCCCTACGCGAACACCGCCACCTACCCGGGCGGTTTCCACTTTCAGTAGGCAACACCCACCAACATGTGCCTTTTGCAAAGGAAGGCATATATCAGGAGATTGTGCCGTCATATCCGACAAGCAGAGACGATATGACATCGTACTCAGAGACCACCTGTGTTATAATTGCTTAGGCAAGCATCGCGCCGCGGAGTGCAAATCAAAATACCGCTGTAGAACATGCCAGCGCAAACACCATACCTCTTTGTGCAGTGACCGCATACCGGAATCTAGCACGGCCACTTGCAGCCAATATATCGTTATCAGAACAATTCGGGGATAAGGTTTCACTCGACAACGACACCAAGGTTTCCCTAGCACGTTTAACGGGACCTGTGCTTTTGAAAACTGCCATAGCTAATATTTCTCACAATCAGAATTCAGCTACGGTTGTTATCCTGTTAGACGAAGGCGCACAACGATCATTCATCACCGAATCAACCGCGGATATGTTGAACATTAATTCTCGTAACACAGAGACGGTTCAGATTTCTTCTTTCGGCGGGAATACCGGGGTCCGCCCTCTGCCTATTGCAGACATAACTCTACACACAGATGCCGATTACGACAACATAGCTATTCGGGCTTTAGTGGTGCCTAAAATTTCTACGCCCCTTCGGAATCATATGCGACGCTCGGTTCTTGAGTTTCCTTACTTACAAGGGTTAAATTTCGCATACTCGGATACACATGCCGACAGAGACGAGATATCCATGCTTATTGGAGCGGACTATTATTGGTCTATTGTTCAGAATCATATTGTGAGAGCCCCAGACACTACCTCAGGACCCACAGCAGTTTCCTCTAAATTAGGATACCTTCTTTCGGGTCCAACATCGTCTACATCCGGCCATGATTCGATACCTACAGACACTTCCGTGTATCATGTAAACGTAGACATCGATTCGCATCGCAAAGAGGATATCTCTCTACAGAGGTTTTGGGACCTCGAGACAATTGGCGTAAGGAGCGACGAACTTATGACTGTTACTGACCACGTGGATTACCGTGATACTCACATTCGGAATGAACAGGGCCGATATATTGCCAAGTTACCTTGGAAATGCGACCACCCTGCTTTGCCCACTAACAGATCAGTAGCAGAAACCCGCACACGCGCGATGGTGCGGCGCCTCTCCCCTGAGTTATATGGAGTGTATGATACTATTATTAAAGAACAATTGTCACGCGATTACGTAGAATTGCTCAAGGATGATGACGCAACATGTGGGCATTATTTGCCCCATAGACCGGTGATTAAAGACTCAGATTCCACACCGTTTCGTATTGTATATGACTGCTCGAGTTCAGCTGCAAATTCCCCTTCTCTGAACGATTGCTTACAAACTGGACCACCACTCCTTAATGACTTAGCAGGTATTATGTTACGTTTTCGCATTCATAAGGTAGCAATCTCATCTGATATTAAGAAAACGTTTCATCAAATTGGCTTAGACAGTGACGATCGCAAATACACCAAGTTTTTCTGGCTTTCGGATCATAATGACCCTAACAGCGAATTTGTTGTCTTGTAATTCAAGGTCATCTTGTTTGGAGCGGTGTGCTCACCGTTCATTTTGAATGCCACTGTACGTAATCATCTAGAAGCTAGCCCATCCATCACAGCACATGATTTGTCAGGTAATATTTATGTTGATAATTTGGTAACGGGCTGCAATACTGGCTTTGTAGCTATGCAATATTACGATGAGGCTAATGAATTAATGCAAGCAGGCGGCTTTCAATTGCGTTGTTGGACAACAAATTGCCCAGAATTGCGAGACTACATAACGCCAGACGGGACATTATCCGCTAAGCCAGAAATTAGTGTATTGGGGTTACTGTGGAATTCAGAAACTGATTGTATTTCATATAACAATAATGTCATGGAAGCTAATAATGTAGTCGTTACTAAACGCACTGTAGTCAGGTCAACAGCAAGCATTTATGACCCCCTAGGTTATTTATCAGCCGTCCAAGTTCGTGCAAAACTGTTTATTCAGTCTCTCTGGAAGGCTAAATATGACTGGGATCAACCACTTTCAGACGAATTAGCAGGCGAATGGACAGAAATTTCTAATGATCTGTCATCTGCGCTATCAACGACTATTGAGCGGAAATATTTCCGACATGGCATAGATTCCGACTCGACATACGAATTGCATGCGTTCTGCGATGCTAGTAAGTTAGCGTATGGATGTGTGATATACTTGCGCGACGTGAAGCACGGGGAAACTTCTATAGTAATATCAAAATCACGCATCGCCCCTATTAAACAATTAACGATTCCGCAACTTGAACTCTTAGCAGCGCTAATTGCGTCCAATATGCTTAGCTATGTCTACAAAGCCATAGGGAAACAAATAACGATCTCTAAGCGAGTATTGTGGTCAGACAGCCAAATCGTTCTTCACCGGATCCACAGTGACAAAAAACTGCCGATATTTGTGAGAAATCGGATCAAGGTCATCAAGGCTAAATCTATTGACGAGTTAAAATTTTGTCCAACCAGCGACAATCCAGCAAATATGGTTTCCCGAGGTGTGACGTCGTCAGACTTCGCGAAAGCACGAATCTGGTGGAGTGGACCCGGCTGGCTCAAGCGTAAACAATGCGCGAATACATGCAATTTGTCAGTCAGTGAGCTCAATGCTGCCGAATACATGTGGATCAAATATGTGCAACAGAAACATTATCTCGGTGAAATAAAAACTCTCCGCGAAGCAAAACGCCCAAATCGAAGTTCACTGGTAAGACAACTACGCTTGTTTTTAGACGATAACAGTATTCTGCGTGTGGGAGATCGACTACACAATGCGCCATTAGATTATGATGCTAAATTTTCGATTCTGTTATCAAACAGCGACTTTTACACGAAGCTTGTTGTTCAAGATGCGCATTGCCGGATTTTGCATGCAGGTCCAGACTCCACAATGACATATTTGCGTCAAAAGTTTTGGATAACCAAAATGCGTCAGACCGTTAGGGGTATCCTCAGAATATGCGTCCAGTGTAAATTAGTAATGGGAACATCCTATGTGTTACCGGAAGCGCCTCCCCTGCAATCATGCAGACTCAAATCAGCACCACCTTTTACAATCTGCGGATTAGATTATACAGGTGCGATCTATGTAAAGTCAAACGTTACTGGTAGAAAAGAGGATAAGGCGTACATACTACTGTTCACATGCGCGAACACCCGTGCGGTCCATCTAGAAACCGTTTCTAACCTGTCTACTACGTCCTTTCTGTATGCATTTAGGTGCTTCGCCGCACGCCGTTCATTGCCAACAAAACTCATTTCTGATAATGCGTCTACATTTTTGTCAGCTGGGGAGGAGATCAAGAAGTTGTTTAATAAAACTCCTGAAGTACAAGAATACATGCTTAACCACCATGTAGAGTGGTCAGTGATTACCAAGCGTGCACCCTGGCACGGAGGATTTTGGGAACGGTTAATCGGACTGACGAAATCCGTTCTCAAGAAAATACTTGGCAGGGCTCTCATCACGTTTGAAGAGCTTACTACAATCGTTTCTGAGATCGAATCTGTATTAAATAATCGCCCCATAACGTATTACTCGTCCGATGTAAACGACCCGAGTCCTTTGACGCCATCGCATCTGCTGTATGGACGTGTACTTAACAATTTGCCACATATGAATATCTCAGACGAGGATATTCATGATCCCTCATTCGGTGACTCGCAGCCGGAACTAGAAAAGCGCGCTAAAAGATTAAGCATGCTGCAGGCACACTTTTGGCAACGCTGGATTAACGAATACCTCACCGCACTACGCGAAAGACACATTTCCACCGGTAAAATGCGTAATAGTGTGTCTGATAACGTCATAAGAGTAGGTGATGTGGTTTTAGTTCACGATGACATCAAGCATCGTGTTAATTGGAAACTTGCACTTGTCAAGGATCTTATATATGGTAATGACAATATGGTTCGTTCAGCTGTAATCAAAACAGCTAATGGGGTAACAAATCGCCCAATAAATAAATTGTACCCACTCGAAGTGTCCATTGCATCGCAGCCTGAAAACACCCATGCCACTCCTGACATTAAAACTGATAATGGTAGTTCAGCTGCAGCAGCTCAGCAAATGTCAGATAGACGCCCTACTAGGGCTGCTGCATTGTGGGCTAAAGAACGAATTACTATTATGGCGGATACACATGATACTTAATTGTAAACTCACTATTGTTATTTTTCTATTGTCATAATATTTGATTTTTGATTGCGTAATTATCAAGTACTGAGTATATTTTATATACATTGTTTGGCCATTTATAGTGGTCACTATTTTCAGTCTTTTGTAATAGATTTTGTCGCGCTCAGCAGCTACATTTGCGGCGCTCAGCAGCTACATTTGCCGCGCTCAGCAGCTACATTTGCCGCACTCATAGCAGTTATTTCTCCTGCAATCACTTTTGTGCATATTATTTTCATATATTGTTATAGTTACTGTGTTACATATGACAACTGTGTTATCACATGCATTTCATTCGTTTATAATCACGTTTAGCTATTTTTCATATGATATATTTTTGTTCACATTGTTTTCATACTTGAATGATCAGATTATTAGTTAATATGTTCAACATCTAGAATGCTATTTAATAAGTTAACTCTAATGTCACTAAGCAATTAATTATTATTTTTTAATTAAGGGCACATCTTCACCTTTCGCGGCCGGAGTATGTCGGGGATGATGTTAATCATAGCATGCATCCATCATAGAATGGAATGCAATTAGTTTATACAACAGGCGGCTACTATAGATGCCGTTCTAGATAAGCATGACCATGCTGCTAGGCTATGAGCGGGCTTGTACCTTGTAAAATATGTGAATAAAGTAGTACAGTTTTAGTCTTAATAGAAGCAAGTCACGTTGTTCTAATTCAGTATACAGTGCTAGTATTTCAAATCTCTCGCCATCATCAACTCATCTACCGAACCTTTCCCAATATGGATTACTACCTATAATAGATCATAATAGCTTTCCATATGTTGCTTCTTCGCTCGGAATCTTTGTAGTGCCTATTTGTGGCATCATACTTTGCAACTTCTAATATTAATTTTTCTTCTACTTGAGACATGCTGCTTTCAATACGGACATGCAATGAAATAAATCAAACCAGGAGAACTCAGGCATGTCAGAGTGACTGATCACAGGCGAAGCGAGAAATAATCGTGCAAGGTCGTTTCCAAAATATACGCGCGTGTTTTATCGTTTTGTATAGGTTCAGCTTAGCGCATGTGAGAACAGGCTGTTAGGAATACATATGTACGATTTTTCCTATCGCTCAGCTTAGCTTTAGCTTAGCCTCAGCTTAGCGAATGTGAAAACCAGGCTTTAAAGCTAATAATTCTTCTGATGGCTTTCAAGGCGTGAGCGTAGATGTGCATAGCATAGTTCAATACCGGTTGTGTATATTTCCTGTGGTGCAAGCGACAACAAATATATTTATAACGGGTTTACTGAAAACTGCAGCTGCCTATAGCAGCAACAACTTTCCGTCAAATTGTTGTCAATATAATCAGCTGATAATACAATTGTCATTAGATAAAGATTTGATAACAATTTGGCTGAAAATCGTAGACGCAATAACTTTCAATCAGATTGTTCTCAAAATAATCAGCAGTGTAGTCAACGTTGCACGACTTGCTGAAGATATTTCGCGCAACTTTATTGAGAATCATTTCTTGCTCAGGCAGCAACAGCGTTGTCAAATTTTTCTCAGAATAATCAGCGGACTTCCTATTTTGTTTGCGAGCAAGCGCATACGCAATTAGTTAGGCCTATAGAGGCCGAGTTCAGAGTGAAATATGTTCACAAAGATAAAGCTGTCCACCAGCATGTGCACGATCGCTTCTGGCATGCCTACCGTGAATAGAATAATACGCTTACCTCCTGATTGACAATGAAATGAACACCATTTTCGAGCATATCTGAGACTAGGTCTTGATTCCGTAAACCACATAGGCCTAACTTATTGTGTAGGCATTTGTTAGCTAACAAAATAGAAAGCTCTTGATTATTCTGATAAAAATTTGACAACGCTGTTGCTGCCTGAGTAAGAAATGATTGTCAATAAAGTTGCGCGAAATATCTTCAGCAGGTCTTGCAACATTGACTGCCCTGTTGATTATTTTGAGAACAAGTTGATTGTTTCATCAACGATTTTCAGCCAAATTGTTATCAAAACTTTGTCTAGTGACAATTGTATTATCAGCTGATTATTTTGATAACAATTTGACGGAAAGCTGTTGCTACTATAGGCAGCAACATCATTCAGTAACTTGTTATAGATATATTTGTTTTTATTTGCACCATAGGAAATATAGAACGAGTATCGTACTATGCTATGCTTAGTACGCGCTCACCTTGAAAGCCAGCGAAAGAATGACCAGCATTAGCGTTACGAGAATGGTTTTATACGAACAATAGCTCACCGGCGAAGTCAATCGAGTCTGAAATAATGGCGCCCGCAAATATCTATCTAAAATGGCGGCTACACTCCAAGTTAGTTAAGGTGTCCTTGAGGTAACAAATAGTTATAATTTATCTAGGATATGTGTCTTTTAAGAATAGATGAGAACTTTAAGTGTTTAAGACGCACTAAATCTAGTCATTCATGCTATACATGATTATAATGGCATCATACACGTCACGTGGTTGATTATGACGTCATATAATGGATGGGTGTGTGTTCAGGTGTTCGTATGCAAAATGTCATGATTTTATGATTTTGAGTGCCCATTCTGTTTAGTGGCCCTACAACAAGCCATTTCATGGTTGTGATTTGGTATCCTTTTTGAATTGTGGTCATCGCCTTTAGTAGCCTATAAATGATTGCAAATCACTACCTAGAAAGTTTGCTACCATATGGCTGTAACCAATGCCAGAAATAAAGAAATATGTTAAAATAAGGTGGGGTTGTTGGCGTGGGTGTGGATGGGCATGCGCACATTCTGATACACACGTAATTCTTTCAATGGCCATTGTCTTGTCTTATAGCCAATCTGATGGGACTGTCTTGTGACAATGCACCATTCCATGGCGGGTAGTGGTGCATCGCGTGACGATTAACGCCGGGAATGTGAGGATTGATTACAATTTACAGCCGCTGAATGTTTGATCGGCGAAAGTTCAGCCCATCAAAAGTAATTTGGAAATCAACATTACTAGCTGAGTTTGAATGAGCAGCTTGCAGAATATGCACGCACGTACTCACGTACGTACTTACACACCGCCATGCAGTTATTGTTAACTGGTCGAATAATATGACGACTAACTATAAAGTCCGTTGGTACGTTTGTCTGATATATACAGTACAGCTAATAAATAATTTAACAGGTTCCAGAATCTGAATGCTTGACTTCAAGTGCAAGAAACCACACACACCCTCTCTCTCTCTCTCTCTCTCTCTCTCTCTCCTCTCCTCTCCTCTCCTCTCCTCTCCTCTCCTCTCCTCTCCCTCTCTCTCTCTCTCTCTCTCTCATCTCTTCTGCCTTTTTCTCTCTCTCTCTCTCGCTCTCTCTCTCTCTTTTTCTCTCTCTCTCTCTCTCGCTCTCTCTATCTCTCAGGTTAACTAAGTTCTGAGAACTTGTACCCGATCACATTGTACATTTTTGTGCAATAACATATGTTTAAAACAAATCTGTTTCTGAAACCAAAATAGATACATGATAGTTATCTAGGACTTTGTCCTGTTGAATAGTATGACCATAATTGGATTGGAAGACATTGCTGCCTTTGGCAGCAATGGCTTCTAATCCAATTATGGTCAAATATTCGCAGTATTGCTTTGGATACATGTCTTGTTATTTCTGGGCTATTGAATATTGAATCATTACAACGGTGCACAAGTGCACAGACATTCAAAAATAATTTTACCAGATTTAGCACGTATTATGTTGTGGATATTTTTGACGCAGTACTAAATAACCATTTCTAAACAATATAGCTCCACCTCCACCACCCCCAGCAGCCAATTTTAATTTATAGACATGCCTTCTTTATTTGTAAATAATTCTAGTTTTCGTAATGCAGCTGGGTGGGAACGGTGGGTTTTCAAATAAGCAGACACGGCTATTTTTGAAAATTAAATCTATTCCTATACCTAGCAATCCTCCTCTACCCAGCAGGGTGACACAATAGTTTTGGCTGATTCAACGAAACACTTGCCAAGTGCACTATATTTATTTAATGATTACTGTACAAATTGGAAACTCAAAGTAAACTTGAGCAAAACAATTTTTGAAATATAATCATTATTTTCTTTTTGCCTAAGTTTACTTTGAGCTTCCAATTTGTATAGTAATCATTAAATAAATATGGTGTACTTTGCATATATCTAGAAACACTATTTAAAAGCAACCGTGGTTTTTATGCATGTAGGACCATAAATCTAAAACAGGGCATCAAAGCAAACCTTCCACTTATTCAGCAAAATAACTTGCAGTGTAGCCTGTTTGATACCATGACAACGCCGGTGCTGTTATACGCTATAGAGATATGGGGAGTTTGAAAGACTGACAGAAGTCAAACCCCACTTTCTAAAGTATTGTTTACGGAGCCATTAAGCACAGCGGTGAAGTGTAATACGTTACGTGTCTGGACGGGTTTAGTGAATGCAGGGTATGAAAGATTATCCCCGAGGGAGACGGGGAGACGGGGAGACGGGGAGGGAGGGAGGGAGGGAGCTTTCTATACATGTGTATTAAATATAACGATGTGCGATACAAATATATTCCACAACATTATATCATAAGTACAGACCCGAATAAAACTAAAGAAGTACTCTCAATGTGCAATGTGTCTGTGCTTCAAAGATTAAGTAAGTTCTTACTATTTGCTAAAACGCCAAGACTGTAAACCACAAACCTCACAACAGCGACAAATGCACACATCTCTACTACTACTACTACTACTACTACTACTACTACTACTACTACTACTACTACTACTACTACTACTACTACTACTACTACTACTACTACTACTACTACTACTACTACTACTACTACTACTACTACTACTACTACTACTACTACTACTACTACTACTACTACTCTACTACTACTACTACTACTACTACTACTACTACTACTACTACTACTACTACTACTACTACTCTACTACTACTACTACTACTACTACTACTACTACTACTACTACTACTACTACTACTACTACTACTACTACTACTACTACCACTGCTACTGCTACTACTACTACTACTACTACTACTACTACCACTACTACTACTACTACTACTACTACTACTACTACTACTACTACTACTACTACCACTACTACTACTACTACTACTACTACTACTACTACTACTACTACTACTACTACTACTACTACTACTACTACTACTACCACTGCTACTGCTACTACCGCTACCACTACCGCTACTGCTGCTGTTGCTATTGCTATTGCTACTGTTATTGTAATAGCATGAGAGAATAAAGCGAACTTGAACTTGCAGGACCTTATTTATATATCCACCTACCCTAGTCTTGTATATTCTTTCATAGTTTCATTTCCCCGCACCTATTATTTGATAATGGCGCCTATTTGTTTTGATACTGGCACAAGTTGACAATAAATTTAAGATGGCAGCATCATTGAAAACATTAATATATAATTATCACAATCGATGTTAAAACTAATTTTTCAATAAAATCAAACACACCGTAGGGCATAATGCATATCATTGGAACACGTTAACTGGGCTTGATAAATGTTCATTTTCAGACCAAGATAAGACTATTTTGAAAACTGATCACGGGAATACATGGCTCGATAAGCGAGCTGGTCATTCCAATGATAAAATAAAATATAAATTATTCTCTTGGTCTGCCAGTGAATATTTTTTAAAACAAATCCGAGAGGTAAATGCAAAAGTTTTTCTGCATTTGACCACAGTCATAGTAGGGCACATTACAGTTCCTAAATAAGTTAACATGATTGCAAAGCAAAACAAAAACACGTTTGTTAGTAGGGCCTACAATGTTAAATACAATGTATGAAATATTTTGTTGAACTTTTTGAAAATAATTCACCTTTCCAGTTTATCCATCCATCATATGACGTCATAATCAGCTAAGCGGCGTGTATGCTGACGTCATAATCATGACGTCATGAATGATTCGAAATAGTCCGTTTTTACCTTTTAATAGTTAGACACGTTTCACGAATTGTATGTATTTGCTATTTAATAAACATGCTGTTGAATATTTTGACACCTATTTTAACTGGGCGTTGTTGCTAGGGAGTTCAGGGAGTTCAAAGATTGATCGATCTCAACACCAGCGTGGTGTGGGTGGAGCTTAGATAGAGATGGACGGGGCATAGCTAAAACTAGAAAGATCCATTGGATTAGAAGACATTGCTTTAGGCAGTAATGTCTTCCAATCCAATTATGTTCAAGGTATTCAAACAGTAAGTTTTATTTTGTTTGGGAAACACGTAGGGTTATTTCTGAGTTGTATTGTAGCTACACGTATTGCCGCGAGCAAGGTCTACTGTAAATGCTTGTCAGTTTCACAATTAAGAATTAGCTTTCTTGAAATTCTGGAGAGAAATTGTTAGACATACTAACTATTGCTACAGCGTGGGCTTAATTGTGAAGGAATATGCTGTTAATTAAAACGGTCTAGTTGATACATTATTTATTACAAATAATGACGGACGTACAAAGTTAAATTTACTGATGGATCAGCCTGCAGGTTAAAGCTTAGCATCTTTGCGTAAACACCCACGCATGGAATACGGTTTCTTGGACAACGGCCACGATGTCCGACCTTATCACCAGAAAAGAACCAAAAAACAACAATTACTCAAAATACCTCTATAGAAAGGATGACGCACGGGAAATGATAAACCGTGGAGAATGGACCTTTCTGGTTGTAGTCATGCCCCGCCCATCTCTAGTAAGCTCCACCCAAACCTCGCTCGTGTTGGGATCGATCGATCTCTAAACACCCTGAATATCAATTTCCTAAAAACTACGCAGGTTCGCTGTTGAATATTTTGAAACTAATTTGACTGGGTGCTGTTGCTGCCTAAGGCAGCAACAGCGCCCAGGCAAATTAGTTTCAAAATATTCAACAGCATGTTTATTAAATAGCAAACAGTTACAAAGACATACAATTCATACAACGTGTTTGAGATTTGGTGACGGTCTATATGGAACCCTATGTGACGTAACGATTGTGACGTCATCGCGCTGGGCTGAATATGACGTCTTACGAGGTCAGATGATGGATGGATACTCTGAAAAGGTGAATTAGACATGCAACACCATGAGCATAACATGAGCAAGTTATGGCAGATCCATGAGCATTTAAATAAAAACATCGATCGATCTAGACGTTGAGATTACGAATGATAGGCTATATCTCACGTGGTGCCCAATTTAATATTTTTCAAACCGTCATTTAAATGTACGCTTTCATGACCTCGTCTAGTGAACGATGTGCCCAGTCTAAACTCTGATCTTATTTGGAACGTCAATGTCTCGTAATTCTAATTGAGAGTAGAAATAGACAATTCCAGTTTATCCATCAACCATATGACGTCATAATCAACCACATTGCGTGTAGGCTGACGTCATAATTAATTACGTCTTGAATGGTGGAGCTAACATCGTCATGAACGCTTAATTGATGGCGGACTAAGTGTTGTTGAACGAATTGTATATCTACTATTTAATAAACATTCTGCTGAATATTTTGAAATTAATGACTGCATGGACGCTTTTGGTGCAATAGGCAGCAACAGCATCGATTCAAATTAGTTTCAAAATATTCAACAACTTACCTGCATGGTTTTCTGGAAATTGATAGTCAGGGAGTCCAGGGATCGATCCCAACGCGGGCGAAGTGCGAGTGGAGCTTAGCAAAAACTTGATTCCTCAATTCCACGCGTTTGGCCGCGAACCGGAAAATGCAAAACATCTGGAAAATCCGAATGTGATAATCTGATAAAAAAAACAACCGGTGCGAATATCTTCAGTTTCTGTTTGATATGTCGTAAGGCGTGTATATACGTAGTTTGTGCTGCGGTGCTGTTGTGTGGGGATGGTGTCGGTGTAAGGCAAGGGGTGAGAGTGGGTAGGGTATGTACTGCCACAACTGAAAGTTTTTTAGGTGAATTTGTTTTACGGACCTATACTACGAATTATTTCATCCTCTCTGCTGTTGAATATTTTGAAAACGATAAAGCCGTTGTTGTAAAGGGTTAACACCTAGCCGCGCCGGTGTTAAATTAAATTTCACGCGTTTATAGGATGACGAAAATGTAGAAAAAAAATCCTGGCAAAATAACTGACCTATGTTGAGTGAGTGGATGGGGAGATGGTTCGCGTCACCAATCCACCTGCCATCTCAGCCGCTGTATCTACTTAATTAATTTCCCAATGGTGCAATAAGCTAACGATCTAAATCCCATAAATAAAAGGCTGTCAATAATAGATATAGGTCTATTAACCTGGAGCCAATAAAACAAGTTAACTGGTGAGTTGCTTATTGCAAATAAGTGTTTAGAAACTGGTTGACAGAAACAGAAACCATGTCCTCAGTTTTACATATACATCAATGAATTGATTGCTGATAAATCACATATCAATCCTTCATGCTCGATTCCTTCTATGATGAATTCTGCGCAACAATCATGATTCCAACAAAATGGCAACCCTGTGGTGACTTCAACTCCAAAATTGGAAAACGAAGCAAAACAGACAATCAAACAAGGGATTAGTCGTGCATTGGTTCCTATAGAATGTGAAAACGCAACAGCAATGGAGATGCATTGGCTGCCTGTATCTGCACTCGTCGTTTATATGCAACAAACTTAGCTTCTAAGCACCGGTGCCGCCATCCAACAAGATGGAGAAGACACAGGACAAGAAAACTAAAACGGCAAAAGCAATCTTTAATCAAATTCACCTTTCTAGAGTATCCATCCATAAGATGACCCTGTATGACGTCGTAATCAGCTCAGCGCGTGTATGATGACGTCACAATCATTACGTCACAAAGGGTTCCATATAGACCGTCACCAAATCTCAAATACTCAGACATGTTGTATGAATTGTATGTCTTTGTAATTGTTTGCTATTTAATAAACATGCTGTTGAATATTTTGAAACTAATTTGACTGGGCGCTGTTGCTGCCTTAGACAGCAACAGCACCCAGTCAAATTAGTTTCAAAATATTCAACAGCTTACCTGTGTGGTTTTTTTGGAAATTGATAGTCAGGGTGTTCAGAGATCGATCGATCCCAACACGAGCGAGTTGTGGGTGAAGCTTAGCTAGAGATTGGCGGGGCATAGCGAAACCCGAAAAGGTCCAGATTCAGATTCAGATTATTTTATTTACACCCCCAGGCTACATAATGGCATATGGGGAATATGAATTTACAGAAATTATAAATGTTATGGCGATCAGACATTATATATCAATTCATAATTACATATTTTGGTATTTATCTAGTTATATAACCACTGTTTGTGCTTTCGGTAGTAGTAGTAGTAGTAGTAGTAGTAGTAGTAGTAGTAGTAGTAGTAGTAGTAGTAGTAGTAGTAGTAGTAGTAGTAGTAGTAGTAATAGTGGTAGTAGTAGTAGTAGTAGTAGTAGTAGTAGTAGTAGTAGTAGTAGTAGTAGTAGTAGTAGTAGCAGCAGCAGGAGCAGCAGCAGCAGCAGCAATAGCAGTAGCAGCAGCAGCAGCAGCAGCAGTAGTAGTAGTAGTAGTAGTATTAGTAGTAGTAACTTAGAATTATTATGAAAGTTACAGTTATTATTTACACGTACTTCATAATTAGTAATGACAAAATTATTACTGTTATTGTACCGCCATCTCAATAACAAAGTACTGAAATTATAGTGGTCATATTGTGGGGGTCATCAGGATTTAGATTATAATAAATATATAATAACTGATTATAAAAAATGTCAGATTGGTATTCTTAGAAATGGGTTATTGCTGTACATAAGGTAGTCATTTTTTAAACTAAAATACAGAACAACCTTATTTTCAACAGTAGACAGTTATATTCATTCATATCGCGACAGAGACTATTTTGGGTATTCACCACCGGAGTGACTTGCTCGATAACCGAACCAGTCATTGCTGTGTTAAATCTACAAAACAGCCTCTCATCGTGTTACTCTATAGTTTTTCTACAATTAGGTTTCTTGTTATTGTTTCTTGGATAGCCACAGTGTGGGTGCAACAAACTGGTTGTTAAGGCAGGTGGTTGTTTGCATTATGTGATTTTGGCGTCGGCTAAAATGTGACGTGTTTTTTATGACATCAGATACTTGGGCAACAGTTTTGGATTAAGGGAAATCTTTAAGAGGACCACATTATAACGTTACACTATAACGTTAGCTAGTCCATTGACTACATACTGCGCAAGGTGAATGAAAGGGCGTTACTCAGGGCCTCACGACCTCCCGTAGTACAGACCTTAAATTCCGACCACAAACCAGTGATTACCTACTTGGGCAAAGTTCGACTCCTAACCATAGTTAGCTATAGCTAACCAGATTCCGAGTCGAACTTCAAATAGTTAACTAGCTAGTCAACTATAGTCAACCGAGCACCCGATCTCGGTTCAGATGGTTAGTGCGATAATTGCGTAAATTTCTAAATGGCGGCCACGGAGCGCTTGCCACGAATAAATGCATATAAAAGTGTAAATATTTCACTAAATAAAGTAGGTTTGATGAAAGTATGCTTTCCCATCGTATGTCAATGTTCCCAAGCCCATATTCCTTCCCACTTTAGGTCATATGGATGTTTTTTGACGTCTTAGCGGACAAAAATAATCCATTTTCGTAGGTCACCAAAACAGACGACAGAAAGGGTTAATGGAGACTGGTACCCGGCTCCAAATTTTCTGCAATAGTAATTCAATTGGGAACCGGGTACCAACGAACTATAGTTAACTATTGCGTTCGGCTTGGCATAGCGACTGCGCGTGTTCACTGAGGAAAACGACGAAACTAACTATAGTTAGCGAGTCGAACTTGACCATATATAGCTACCGTGAAATTTGTATTTTGTGAACTCGGGTTTCAAAGTTTTAAATCGATTCCAACACACGTAAACAGTGGGTGGAGATTAGCTGGAAATGGGCGTGGCATAGATAAAAATAGGTCCCATTAGCCCATCTATAGTTAAGCTTCACCCACACCTCGCTCGTATTGAAACCGATCGATCCCTGAACTCACTGACTATCAATTTCGGGAAAACTATACAGGTAAGCTGTTGAATATTTTGAAACTAATTTGACTGGATGCTGTTGCTGCCTATCGCACCCAGTCAAATTAGTTTCAAAATATTCAACATCATGTATATTAACTAGTAAAGACGTACAAGTCATACAAGCTGTCGGTCTATTAAGCGTTTAAGAGGGATTAAATAGAATCCTTCATGACGTAATGATTATGACGTCAACATGCACGTGAAGTAGTTGATTATGACGTCATATGATTGACTGAGGAGATGGGTTCATGAATTGATTGCTACGTCCATCCATATGATCAAAGTTCACTGCTAATCATCATAAATCATGCATTGATAGGCGAATAATAAGATAATACGTACATAGAACATGCAAATACAATTATCATAATCAGATATAGCCTATGTGCATCGTTCATTATCTTATTATTCGCCTATCAATACATGATTTAGCAGTGAACTTTGATCATATGGATGGACGTAGCAATCAACACTGATTTCAAAGAATCAAATTTTCAAGGTAACTATACAGGCTATATAGCTCTTGAATATATTGAAACTATTAGACTGGTGGCGGTTGTTGCGCATGGCAGCAACAACTCCCTGGCATGTTAGTTTTAAACTATTCAATAGATTGTTTATTTAATTGTAAATCCATCAAAGACATACGATTCGTACACTTGCCGGACTTTTCAATGTACATGCCGCAGCTAGATACACAATTATGATTGTGACGTCAGTCCATACGTGACGTAATTGAGTATTAGATCATGTACTTGGGAGACACATCGGATCCGTCCTTTCAAATCCACGTGTCATCAATAAATTGCACGAATTTCACGCTATATGTTGTCCTAGAAGTATATATTATCCGGACATGTACGTCCGTGTGTGTGTGCGTGCCATGATTTGCATCCTCTATAGTTTATGGACTTTGATGCATGGTCCTAGCTGAAATGTGTGAGCGTTTGAGCCATGGTTGAAATCCCTAATGCCATATATCCCGTACAAGACATGTTCATCGACGTCCATCTCATCTTGGAGGCTTAAAACTTACCATTATCCTTATTGGTATCATGTGGGGAATATATTTGTTGCCGACGACACACCGGTGTCCTTGAAATCGGCATATCGTTGTGAAATCATTTTCCGATGTTCTTCCGTACACCGTTTATCTATGGCGTTGTTAGCAAATACAATTAGCAATTAGACTGACATATAAGATTAATTATTTGGAGGATTCCGAACGGATCAGTTATGGAAATCCAACGCGAATAAAGGACTTAGCTATGTCAACTACAGATCAAAAATAGCCAGTGCTGGTAAATGATGGAGGGACATGTGCAGCGTATTTATAATTTTCATGGACGTCTATGGTTAACTTTCATCCACTCAGAATCAGTTAGTTTGTTTACTGACGATGGACAGACGGATAGTTAATTATAGTATAGTTTCTACCCGATTTTCTTATTGAATTACCTTTGCAGAATATTTGAAGCCGTGTACCACAAGTCTTGTCTTTAATAACAAAATCGGTTGTTTTAATGGGCTATGAAAATGGGTATTCTGGGACGCTAAAACGCCAACCAGCAGCAATAGGTGATTATGTGGGAAAGGATTGGGCCTTGGAAACATTGCCATACCGTAAGACACCACAATTGCATCGAGCACACATTAGTTATGGAAATATATATATATGTTTATGTGTACTTAACCGTGGCAATCGATGGTGTCCGCCAATTTGATTTTGCGCATATTTCGAGATAAACATTTGCGACCGAGCTCGGGTGAATAGTCAACTATAGACAATTAGCTAGATAACTATTTCAAGTTCGATTGATGTCTATATTTAACTATAAATAACTGTGGTTCGTGAATTGAACTTGACCCCTAATGTATGTCAAATTCCTAGTGGTGGTTGCTTTGATAGGATATTGTCCCTAATCAAGGGCCTTGAAAGAGGAGAGCTCTCTTTGCAATATCGTTCGAAAGTAATTTTAACGGAAGATACAATGGACCGTTCCATTTTTAGCTATGCCAGGCCCATCACTAGCTAAGCTCCACCCACACCTCACCGCGTTGGGTTTGATCGATCCCCAAATGCCCTAGCTATCAATTTCCTGAAAACTATACAGGGAAGCTGTTGAATATTTTGTAACTAATTTGATTGGGTGCTGTTGCTGCCTATGGCAGCAACAGCGCCCAGTCAAATTAATTTCAAAATATTCAACAGAATATTTATTAAATAGTGAAAACAAACAATTTGTACAACCGCGCATAGACCGTCTTCAAATATGCGTTCGTGACGTACTTATCGACGTCATTCATGACGTCATTCATTATGATGTCATTGTACACACCACGCAGTTCATTATGACGTCATATGATGGGTGGGTACTCTGGAAAGGTGAATTAGCACCATCCGGTCAAATTAACTGTGTGGAATAAATCCCTGATAGCTCAGCTTACCGGGCCGGTACTAGGCAAATACCAGGTCGTATTGGCTCGGTATTGGTCAAGCATCGGTCCAGTAACCTACGTAATCATTGGCTATAATTCAGATTTTCCAGAGTATCCATCCTTCATCTGACCTCGTATGACGTCATAATCAGCTCAGCGCGTGCATGATGACGTCACAATCATTACGTCGCAAAGGGTTCCATATAGACCGTTATCAAATCTCAGAGTCTGACACGTTGTATAAATTGTATGTCTTTGTAATTCTTTGCTATTTAATAAACATGCTGTTGAATATTTTGAAACTAATTTGACTGGGCGCTGTTGCTGCCTTAGGCAGCAATAGCACCCAGTCAAATTAGTTTCAAAATATTCAACAGCTTACCTGTGTAGTTTTTTGGAAATTTATGGTCAGGTTGATCAGAGATCGATCGATCCAAACACGAGCTAGGTGTGGGTGGAGGTTAGCTAGAGATGGGCGGGGCATAGCTAAAACCGGAAAGGGCCATTGCTCGAATAAGATCTCTCAGGTTTAAAGTGTAAAGCTATATTCATGGTATCGATAGAACACTAATTTACGATGCATGGCAGTTTCTTCTGTTGAGAGAATGCCAGTAATGGATGAATCCAGTGTTAGCTATACCCCGCCCATCTCTAGCTAGGCTCCACCTACACTTCGCTCTATGCTGTGATCGATTGATCCCTGAACTGCATGACTATCAGTTTCCAGAAAACTATACACGTAAGCTGTTGAATATTTTGAAACTAAATAGACTGGGCGCTGTGTATGGCAGCAACACCGCCCAGTCAAATTAGTTTCAAAATATGCAACAGCATGTTTATTAAATAATAAAGACATACAATTCGCACAACACCGCTTTGTCCGTCGTCAAGGGTTCATGACGAACTTAGCTACGTCATTTAGGATGTCACTGATTATGACGTCATCCTACATGTCACGTAGTTGATTATGACATCATATGATTGATAGATAAACTGGAAACGTCCATTGTCCGATTAGTTGACATGATAACCACTGTAAAATGTATCATTGTTGCTACCTTTAGTGCAGCCCACGGTTGTGAGGACATCGTTCTCAGTGTCGTAAGTGACCACATTATTCTTCAACGCATATCTGTTTTGATTGAGTGATGGAATATATCAATCTTCTGATTCATTAAGGCCAGGATAAGAAACATATTAATCTCAATTCAGTGCGTAACTATTTTTAATTTGCTCTGATTTGTGTTGCCTGTATACTTTGACGAAACATGCAGTTAATCCAAATGCATGATGAAGCACTAGATGGGACTCGAGGAGTAGCTAACCGGGGTTATCTGCCTGAGGGCAGATGGAGAAGACAATGAATTACCTGGCCCAAGAAGCAGGCCGCGAAGCAACTCTGATACCAGGTCCTTGATTGTCTTCTTCATCTACAACAGGCATCATAACCCGACTATTATTTACATTAACCTCTTGACATAGGCGACTTCAGACTCCAACCGACGTCTAAAGTAAGCTTAAGAAGTATCCACTTTCTATCACACGATTATTGCAAAATGACTCCGCCAGTGACATTTAACAATCCCTATGTAAAGCGGACATAATATTTGGCTCTAGGAATTAACACAAATATTAGGCCAGTCCTATTTAAAATTAGAACAATTTATAATGACGACATGATGACGATGACATTAGTGAATATTCATATCTGAAATGACTTCACAAAGGTTAGGGTTAAATACATGCTCTTCAAGGTCAAGACGTTATTGTAAATAATAGTCGCGTTACGATGAATGTCGAGGCTAGCTAATCGTCGAGTTGCATCATGTCCCATTTTACAAGGTGCCAGTACATCATCGCCCATGAGGAGTGATTTTTAGAAAGGTATTCTAATGTCGAGACCCTTAATACTTTTAGCTGTAAACGGTTCACCCATAGATGTGCGGGGGAAAATGAGTCATGAAGAGTTAATCAGGGCTGATGCATTGCATGTGGGTGGAGCAGTAATAGTAAATAGTATTAATCTATCCAAATCTTAAGAAACTGTAACGTTTGTACACCGATGCTTCATCGTAATTTTAGTTCATGAATACAATCAGGGTATTAAAAGGGTTATCCAATATGTAAACATCACTCTCAAAGATATCCATTTTAACTGGCCAGTAATTTAGAAGGAAGCAGTCATCTATGCCATCAAGAGATTTCGACCTTGCCTGTTTGGAGCTGAATTCAATATCTTCATAGACCACCTCACAGGCTCATGATGTTGTTTTAACGTTGAATCCAAGTTGAAATCACGTCATGACGTGATTTCAACGTGGATTCAACGTTGAAACAGCGTCATGTGCCTGCTGGGATAAGCTCCTTAATAGTCTATTTGTGGGAGAAGCAAGAAACGTGAAGGTCGAACGTTGCTCTGTGCTAATTGCTGAGTATGGGTGCACGATCTAGTACATTAAAGGTGACCAAAATGTCCGAACTGACATGTTGTTCCGTTTAAGACAAGCTCGGGAAGCCACAACATTCTACACTGGTGATTATATAATTCTTGATGTAGAGGACGAAATTCTGCCGTATATACCATTCAAAGAGTTCCCCCAAGATATTCACAGAACTTTCCAACGATCACGCAGTGTCAAATTATATTCTACTTGCACTCAATCAGCATTGGATGCTGGATATCCTCATCTTGTCCCGTCCAGGTACCATAAACATGTACACGCATGCTGGGAATCTAGGATTACAGAGGACATTAAGTCTTGGCCGTGATTATTTTCTGTGGCAATCCTCGTGAAAGGATGTTATTGAGATGTTAGATCATTTGCTAGGTAAATCGACCTATTACTACCCGTCCAAAGTATACTGAGAGACAGATGGCTAAGTCTCCCGGAAAAATTATGGGCGCTGATCCTGTTGGACCATTTACTGAGCCGCCCAAAGACGATCGATGCGTCGTAATGATTGATGATCATTATTCTGCATTGGCAGAAGCGTATCCCATTCCTTCCGAGAGGGCAGAGGATGTTAAGGACAAGTTCTTTTAAGGAGCATTGTACAAGATATGGTGTCCCTGAGATTTTGATAACCGATCAAGGGGACGAATTCAACGAGAAGTAGTTGAAAGTCTTGTACAAAGATGATGATGGGAGTGACCATCATAGAACTAGTCCCTACCATCCCCAAACGAATGGTAGAACAGAACGTTTTAACTATGCCCTGAAAAAGTTCATACAGAAAGAAGTTAGCAACCAAGTTCGAGTGTGGGAGAATCGGGTGGGATGTGGTGGGGTGCGGTAGGGTGGGTGTGGGGTGGGATCTGATCTTTCATTCAAGTATATACCATTACACTCAAATTAAAGGTTTGCTGACGTGGCAATCAAAGTGATGTATTTAGCTGCGTTATGAAAGGTCCGTCACTACTATTACAATTTGTATGTTTTTTTACGAATTTACAAGCTAATAAACATTCTGTTCAATATTTTGAAACCAGTTTAACTAGGATCCGTTGTTACCATAAACAAGATCAGGCCAAGTCAAATTAGTTTCCAAATATTCAGCGGCTTACGTCTATTATTATCCTGAAATTGGGATTCTGGGAGTTCAGGGTTCAAAGTATATAAATCAATTCAAAGACATCTAAAAAGGTGGGCGTTGCTTAGTTAAAAGTGGGCAGGGCGTATCCAGAAAGTATTCCCTCCAATGCTATCTCGTGAGAGGTTTCATCTAGTCTCATCTAGTCGGTAGTTTACTCGTAAATGAGCCTGCATTTAAGAAATCGCTTTGTTCAGGTAGTTAATTTGAACAAAGAATATTGACCAGCTATGTATAATTTCAGTTTGACATTAACTAAATGTCCAAAAAACTGCATTGCGTCCCGTAAACCATATTATTCTAAGAACTCGGTTTAATCAAGGCAAAGAAATTAATACAAAATTGCTATTTAACTTTCACATCAACGTGAGCCGCTAAATGTCCTTGAACACAATAGTCCAATCAAATGGATGAATCCGATCTGTCGTTCAAGTCGGCCTATATGACGTTATGGTCAATTACGTCACATGTAGGTTGACGTCACAATCATAATTGATAGAAATACTCCGCCATGATACTGGAATAGTTCGCCAAGTGTACGAATTTTATGTCTTTGATGAATTTACTATTTAATAAACATTCTGTAAAAATTTTGAGCTAATTTGACCGGGCGCTGTTGCTGCAATAGGCTTCTAAGCCATGCACTATATTGGCTATATATGAAAGAGGATTGTAGATATAGTAAGGAGCTATTCTTCAAATATATGATATAGGCCCTATTTGATGCAACCCGAGGATACAAATTGGATTAGTTCTCTTTATACGTATTCGCATTCTACCGTAAGCCTTTAACCCTTCAATGACTAAATTTGTTCAAAAAATTAAAATATTTACTTATTGAATGTCCATGTGCAGACCAAGAGAAGACTATTTTTGAAAATTTACCAATGGAATGACTGGCTCGATTATCGAGCCAGTCATTCCAGTGGTAAATTTTCAAAAATAATCTTCTCTTGGCCTGCAAATGGACATTTCTCAAGACCCCTTCAGAGGCCGGTCTTGGCCGCTTTCGTCCTGAAAGGGTAAATCCTCGATTTATTTATTTATTGAGCCAGTCATTTCAGTGGTAAAATTTCTCAAGACCATTTCTGAAGCATTTTGACCGGCTATGGTATTAAATTGTTAAAGGTACGTATTCGCAGAAAAGGTCATGAAAATACAATTGTTTAAATTGTGTACTTTTAGATGCTTAATTTGAGTACCTCAGTGTAACTAAGCCAAATAATTCTTAACATATGATGATGTCTTTAAGTACAAATTATTATAATTATAGTGTCTCAATTTCCGACTGTGACGATTTAATTTATGCGTAATGAAAACATCATATGTTAAGATTTATTGCGTTTCATTACAAATAGTCCCACGATTTAAGCCTCTAAAAGTATGCAATTTTGATAATTTTATTTTCAAGCGAATATGAACATTTAATTTAAAAGGAAGATGTTTGAAAAAAAGAAAATGAATCGTGAGATATTGAATTATGATAATCAATATCTATGACCACGATTACGCGCAAGACAGAGCGCTGGTTAGGCGGACACTAGTGCCTTGGACAAATAGAGGTGCGCGCCTTTTCGAGCCAAAAGATGATGGTTCATTAACACTTTCGTGACGAAACCGGTTTAAACCGGCCTCGGTGGTGGTTTTGAGTAATGTCCATTTACAGGCCAATAGAAGACTATTTTTGATTGACATTTTACCACTGAAATGACTGGCTCGGTAAGCTCGGTAAGCGAGCCAGTCATTACGGTGGTAAATTTTCAAAAATAGTCTTCGCTTGGCCTGCAAATGGACATTCAATAAGTAAATATTTTAATTTTTCGAAGAAATTTAGTCATTAAAGGGTTAACCCCTGAACCCGATGGGCAAAAACACCAAAATCCTTGACGATCGTATAAATACTTTGTTGAGTGTTTTGAAACTAATTTGACAGGGAGCAACAGGTTCCAATCAAATTAGTTTCAAAATAATCAAAAGCTAACCTAAATGCTCGTTTTAAAATTATGATTCTGGGAATTCAGGGTTTAACGGGTTACGGCAGGTAGACGGAACAATCAGTTGTCTTAAAGAACCACAATATTTTGGTTTTAAAAGGTATATACTATATCGAGTTACATGTATTAAGAGACTGCCTGTCCATAACGACTAAACCATGTTCCCCTGGTTACGTATCTGGACAGGCATCACTATAATGGGGCTATTAGATCACGTATTATGATAAACAGCTTCTGGGGTGTGCGTGTGTGCGTGCGTGCGTGTGAAATAGCGGCGGTTACCGAGGTGTGGGATCCAGGAATCCGCCTGGGGGAGTAAGTGCAAGGTATGGTTGAGCGGTCAGTCAGTCGGTCGGTCGGTCGGGCGAGCCAGCCAGACAGCCAGATTGCGAGTCAGCCAGCTAGACAGACAGGCAGGCAGGCAGGCAGGCAGGCAGGCAGGCAGGCAGGCAGGCAGGCAGGTACACAGACAGACAGACTGACAGACAGACTTACTGCCATCTAGCCAGCCAGCCAGCGAGGTCAGTCAGACGGCCAGCCAGCCACAAAATCTTATTTCTGGCTATCGTGTTTCATATAGAGTAATCAAACTTGGTGTAGGCATGCATTGTGGCTTAACATATGTAGATTGTAGAATAGCCAAAGCGTGACATCAATGTGACCTAGCTTTCAAACTTCGCCACAGTCACTGATATTCTATCGAGCTTGTTTGCTTTGGATTTACTGGGCTACAATGATGTCATGTCAGGTCGATGTCAGAATAATAAACAAAGAATCTACCTTAGCATACTAAAGTTTTATTATATAAGCCATGTGTGTATACAAGGCTTATTATAGCGGAGAGGATGGCAGAAATAGTAAGGAAATGTTCTTCAAAGAAATGCCGTAGGCCCTATTTGATGTAACGCGATGATGTAAATTACATTAGTTCTCTTTATACGCATTCGCATTATACCTTAATTAAAAAGGAAAGGGTTTGGATAAAATAAACTGAATCATTAAATATTGAATTAGGATAATCAATAACTCTGCCCACGATTACGCGCAAGACAGAGCACCGGTTAGAAGACACTACTAGAATGGACAAATACAGTTGCTCATAATCGAGTTAACCCGCGCCTTTCCGAGCCAAAATATGGTCGTTCTTTATGACTGGTAGACCGACCGGCCATCTGTCTTAAAGAAGCGGCATCTTTTGGCCGCGGAAAGAAGCACCTCCTATTTCAAATCACTTGTATCAAGAGATCCCCTGTCCCGGGCCACTCGTTATTTGTGCCCCTCAAGGTACTCTCTTGAGAGGTTTGTGAGGATACTTATGATGGAGCGTACTTGTCTTCCTAATAATGATTCAAGTAATACATGTGGGTCGTGAACTCTCTGATTAAAATTGATTTGCCCTTTAGCAAAAGAAAATAATTAGAGATAATATGATCGATCGCTCTAAAGATTGAGAGCATGCGCTTCTTACTATAAAACAGTTGGACACACTGACCTAGCGAGACTGAAACATGCTGATGCCAACGTCCCCACCACCCCCACCACCCCTCCCATAACCTGGGCTACATACCTGGTCAGACATCTCTATAATAGACACGGTAAGGACCACCTATTTTAATAAAACAGCTTTTGCCGAGAAATGAGGGCGATTACCATTGGCGGATGCATGAATCTGCCATGGGATGGGCGTGAGATGGCGAGGATGGGATCTGGACGTGTGCTCCTCTAACACCCGCCTGGGTCCAGGGTCGCTCGCGGAATAATGTGAAAATTAAATGCTCCTGCATTCTGAGTGACACACGTATACCTCAGCCTTTAAACCTGTCCTGAGAACTCTATAGCTATCATGTCCATGCCACTCAATGAGGCACAATGTGGACATGGTGCATAACCGAGTGCATGTTTCTACACATACTCACAAACCACGACGAAGTTAGGAGACTAATTCCACTAAATAATAGAGCCGGTCATTTCAGTGGTAAATTTTTGAAATAGTCTTCTCTTAGTCTGCAAATGGGCACTGACTATCCAAAGAATTGGATGTTCTTGACCATGAAACCTTTAATGGGCCAGTCGGCCACAATCTGCCTCTGCGGTGGTCACACGAGATATTCATTTGCTGGACAACAGAAAGGTATTTTTCACCTGTAAGTCTACAGAGATACCCTGTAAATGTACATTCCCTGAGCATAAATTTCGAATTTATTTTTAAATCTTGATCATCAAAGGGTATTTCGAGTGCTTTGAGATATTATTGACACAAGATGGCTTAATATACTGAACCTAGAATCAGATTATCCACAGGAACCATTTTTTTTCTAATTCCATGTCTAGTAGAGGTCACGCTACCCTGTAAGGTAATGTTGCAAGACATCTTTCAATAGTCTGCTCAAGCCTTTACGTCATGCCTCAAAGTCTCCTCAACAATGGATGACTCCAATAGTAGCGTTGCTAACACTTGCTGGTTTCGAAAATGTCCACGGGATAGTCTCTGTGCGCGGTGCTTCACATAGTTCTCCCAAGCCACTTTGCTGTGTCCTACAGCAGCATCTGAAATTCTCTCGTGTGGATGGCAATACAGGAAATCAGGCAATCTTACTAAGCATCATGAACCATTCCACGTGCCTTTGAGCATAGTAGTTGATGAAAGATGGCCATGTTGCAAGGTCTTCCATACTCATTCAGATTATTCTGCAGAAGGTATCAGGTATGTGTAGTTAGTGGAGGGTGTGTCGCTTTGAACCAGGCTGAGAAATGGATGTGACATGCCAGGCCAATGCATTGTAAGCTGACGGTGATACGCTGTGTAGTTTGTCTAAAAAAATTGTCCCATCCTGGACAAGCGAGACATTGTAGCCATATGCGTTTCATCCACATAGTGTTTCGTTGACGAGCCATCTTCCAGCCCTCTCACAGCAAACATAGACGAACCTTTCACTATAGCGTTAACCCTTTGAACCCGAATGTCCAAATACGATGTATCATTTAGACAGTAAGTTATATTATGTTGAATATCTTGATTTTGACAACGGGTTCCTATCGGATTTGTTTCAAAATATTCAACAGATTAGTAATTTACGTACATAACTGCCTTGAAATTTATATATTCGACTCGATCGTCCAAATGGTTAACTCCAAAAGATGGTGGGCATTTCGTTAGTATTATGAGTAAACCCACAACCAGATGTTTTAGTAATCAATGGATAGGCCTCTATGATTATGGGAAATGGCTCAAACAGATTTTTGTGTACATTTTAAAAACGTATTAATGAATATTGGAATCTAAAAGCACACAAAAGTAGGTTACTTAAAATAATAATTAACTACTTAAGTCCATTTGTTTGTCCGCTAGAGGCATTAAAATTAATACGTGCAAACAAAATGGCTGACACTTTTTCTGCTGTTTTTGCAACTCTTACTATGTTAACCAGAGCGGTCACATGAAGTTATCCTGAAAGTTTCAGCTTGCTATTACTATGGGCTGTCAAGCTACACCTCAAGAGCATAGCGAACAACTGATCATGACGCTAAATGAGATCCCTTTATACTTGAGAATTCTCAGTAAGTATAAACAATAGACTCGCATAATGATGGCGTTTGAGATTTGAAACTAATATGGCGTCTGAACATTGCGTGTTGGGTAAATTGCACTATAGTTAATTGGATACGGGGACTTTAAAGGAATGAAAATGACTTTAACGTTTACTTAATAACTTGTTACGTGTTAGCTGTAATTCTATGATATATTAAACTTTTCTTTGTAAGAAATTAATAACTCGTAAAGTTCCTAATGGATTAACCTGAAATTTAGTACATATTATTAGTATCACGGGTAGATGTGCATGCGCTTTTTTCGTGTCTTGAAACTTATTCATTACAGAGTCATCCCCCTTTAAATATCTTGAAACTTATGCAAACTTCAGAATAGCTGCATGGATTCAGGCAAAGTTTCCTTGTCATCTGATTATTTTTGTCACTACTGGTAGAGCGATATAGCGATCAGCCTCTTCGTCAGTACATCTGTCCATCCATCCGTATGTATGTTTGTCCATTTGTCTGTAATAATTTCTTGTCAACGAAACGCCCCCTACAGTTTAGTTGCGATTTATGTTAAAGGTACTAAATGTTACTTGTACCGCATGAAGATGTGCATGTGACTTTTTCGGCAAAATCCATTCGCAGTTGTCTGAGTTATTTCCCCTGAGACACGTAAAATTAATGAAAATTGTCTTTTTCGGGCCAGATCTTCAAGATTTTTTAAGCTATGCTCGCAATTGGGTTCACTGTTCCTATTACTTCAATACGCAGTGCCATGATTCTGTTTCGAAGACATCTATTAATATTCTCCAGACATATCTTCCCGAAATACTTAAAATTCATCAAAATTGTCCTGTTCGTGCCAGATCTCGAAAAATGTTTAATCTATTGTCTGAATTCCTTTGTCATAGGAGATTTTGCTTGAAGAAGCAGTGCTATGCTTTCGTTTCGAATAAATTCACCATTATTTGCATGAGTTATCTCCCTTACCAATCTTAAAGTTCACCGAAATTATTTCCGGGCATAATCTGAGAACGGAAATTGAACCTGCACTTGCCAATCGTACTCAGTGGATATATTAAGGCGAGATGCAGTGTCAGAATTTCATTTTTCATTGATTAGTTTTTCTAGCATATTGCCCTTTACAATTAATGGTATGTCACGTGACGTGTAAGATGACGTTATAATCAATAACATCATGAATGACGCAGAAAGGTTAATCACAAACGCTTAAACGATGACAGACTAAGCCTTGTTGTACGCATTGTATGTCTTTACAATTTAATAAACATGCTGTTGAATATTTTGAAACTAATTTGGCTGGGCGCTGTTGCTGCCATAGGCAGCAACAGCACCCAGTTCAAATTAGTTTCAAAATATTCACCCGCTCACCTGTATAGTTTTCTGGACATTGATAGTCAGAGATTTTCAGGGAACGATCGATCCCAACACGTGGGTGGAGCTTAGCTAGTGGTGGGCGGGTATGGCTAAAACCGGATTCCTCCATTCTGTTATGGCGGAAAACTAACCATTTAAAAACTTAAGTGTGTGCGCCCTTCAACAAGCTACGAGGGTTAAATCGAAAATCGGGCTCCGTTATGATGTTAAATTACCCATACAGTATAATACTGAAATTTTACCGATATCCATTCATCAAGAATGGAGGCGTAGTGATTGTAAAATTTAAGGGTGTAACACCCTTATAAAGGTCAACAATGGGCGAATCGAAAATCGGGTTCCGTTCATCTATGATAAGTAGCAATTTTAAATTTTAAGGGTAGGATGCCAATCTAAATTCCACCATGGGGTGGGGCGGGGTGGGTGGCGTGAGTTAAAAACCAGGTTCGGTTGTGATGCAGATATGTATCCATAGAATATCCCTCATGGCTCAAGATCCGTTCATCAACAACGGGTTGGTAGCGATTTTAATATTTAAGGGTTGGCGGGTGGTGTGGCATTTTAAGAAACATCTAGATGCGGAACGGAAAATTGTGCTCCGCAATTATGTCCATACAGTTACCCGTAGAATATTCATATAACTCAAGTTTTATCAACATCAATTTCACAATAACAGTGGAGTGGTGATTTAAAGATTTTAAGGCGGGTACCCATTTAAAATCCTATAGGGCAGTGAATAAAAGGTGGGCTCCGCTACGATCTTCGCACATATCGCTAGAATACACGTGTGAAGTTTCAGCCAGATTGAATGAGATCTGTATGAGTATACCGTGTTTACACTAGAAACGTTAATCCGGAGAAACATCATACTGACGTACGGAGTTACTCAGAATTGACTCTCTAGTGTGAACAGGTCCTTAGAGATCCGTTCCGGATCAAAACATTAAACCAACGTACAATCACGAACGGCTCAACGGCAGCTGCGTGAACTTGTTATTACGCAATTTTATTTAAAATATCTCATTCAGATAAAAATACAATTGACTTGTCGTGACACATGATAAAAGTGTATTATTTTAACCCTTTCATGACGAAACCGGCCAAAACCGACCTCTACAGTGGCCTTGAGGAACGTCCATTTGCAAGCTAAGAGAAGATTATTTCTGAAAATTTACAACTGGAATAACTGGCTCGGTAACCGAGCCAGCCATTCCAGTGGTAAACTTTCAAAAATAGTCTTCTCTTGGCCTGTAAATTGACATTAAATAAGGAAATAATTGGTTTTTCTTGGACAAATTCGAACATTAAAGGTTTAGTGCCGCTATTTACGGAAAGTCAGATCAGCCTGTCTGGTCCACGATGCTGTAACGTACTCCGGAAGACCATACAATATGAATGAATGAATTAATTAATTATTCCACTTTGGTCTGCTTGCTCATGTAGGGCTAGACACAATATCAATGATTGCATAAAATAAACGTGCATAGATAAAGGCTCAAGCTCCACAAAGATTTTGTCAGCTGCTCCCCTGTTGGTGGGTGTGACGCCGGGAGCCCCTTGAAAAGCCCCTCCTGGGGTTGTATTTACCCCCATCTAACCCCCCACCCCCACCATATTTCATTTTCTTTCGCAATCTACCATCATGCTACTTCATTTTGACAAAGTTTGGTCCATGTAGCTCATGGTGTAAATGAACCCCTTTTGGGGGCTGTTCGTAGAGAGCTCATTAAGGTCTGGCCACGTCGTCCCACCGCCGAAATTTGGTCAGTTTAATTTTTCGTAATCTATCATCATGCTACTTCATTTTGACAACATTTTGTCCATGTAGCTTATGGGCTAAATTAATCCCTTTGGGGCTCTTTGTAGTGGGTCCATCCCCAGCTTCCACCCTTAAAATTTGGTAAGCTTTTCCACTTTTGTAACCTACTGCCATAACACTGCTTTGACAAAGTTGTGCCCATGTATTAGATGGGGTAAATACAACCCCCCAGGAGGGGCTTTTCAAGGGGCCCCCAGGGTCAAACACACCAACAGGGGAGCACCTGACAAACTTCTTCTGGATGACTTGGGTGGCCAAAGTAACTTTAAGGGGTCAAACCTTCTGGGTGAAATGGGTGGAAGCGTCTGTCACGAGCTCCTGTACTAGTACACTTTCGTGAAAGACTTTTCGATTTTCGTCATGTTGCTACGTCATTTTGACCGTGACGTCAGCCAACATGTGATGTCTTTTATTATGACGTCAGATACTTGAAGGACAGATATTGGAGTGACAGATCGGATCCCGTCATAAACCATAGGCTAGTGTATTTCACGGTTAATAGGATCAACGATTTACGACTGATATAAAAAAAAACACCCAATTAATCCTCTGCGACTACCGATTAGAGGATCAATTATTAAATACTACATAGTTGGAAAATCAATAAAATTGTCCACGGGTTTCCAAATCAGAACTCGGCCACCTCGAAACAAAATGGAGGAATCCAGTTTTAGCTATGCTCCGCCCATCTATAGCTAAGCTCCACCCACACTTCGCCTGTGTAGGGATCGATCGATAAATTTCATGAAAACTATACAGGTAAACTGTTGAATATTTTGAAACTAATTTAACTGGGTGCTGTTGCTACCTACGGCAGCAACAGCGCCCAGTCAAATTAGTTTCAAAATATTCAACAGACTGTTTGTTAAATAGCAGAGACATACAATTCGTACAACAACGCTTAGTCCGTCATCAAGTAAGCGTTCGTGACGAGCTTAGCTAAGCCATTCATGACGTAATTGTGTATTACGTCATCCTATACGTCACATAGTTGATTATGACATCATAATTTTGATTAATGAATAACTCGAATCCTCCAACTTTACTTATAAATACAGTACAACTCAGAAACAACTTAAATTCTTTCCATAGCAAAATAAAATGTACTGTTGAATATTTTGAACATAATTGGATCGAAGACATTGCCGCCTAAGTCATCTCATAGTGAATGTATGCGGATGTTCGCTCTATACTATTCATATCCATATGTGGGAAACATTAATACGCCTTCCGCCGAGCGTACCTAAGCTTATGCATATATTAATCATGTCCATTCCAATAGCATCGCCAGTCATCTTACCATAAGCTTGCTCGTCGCATCATTTACGTCCGGTCCAATCCAAACCAGCTCTTCCCTCTATCTGCCATCTGCCATTTCGTGGCTAAGTAGCGTGCGAGGTCGACGTCTAGATACCGGTTACCATACTGCGAGCGTTTAGGAATACTGTATCTATCCATCGATATTGTCCGCACCTGTACTACTCAAACGCCGCTCAAATCTGGCGGGCTGAGACAAAATCAATACGTACGAATTCATAGATAAGGATGGAAAACTCACACACGAAAAATTATTAAGGATTGAAGCTATTCGCTAGGAATTATTACCTGTGTCCGGCGCACGGCGCGTGATATAAAAAAACACCTGATGGATATTATAGAAGCTGTTGTATTCTCAATGTTAAAAATAATAAACCTTTCTCATAGATAGCTGTTTTATGATAACGTCCCGAAGCGAGAATCTGCTAGGGAAACTTTGTACGCGTGACGACAATTTTTTAAATATTAACCCCTTGAAGTCAAAAGAAGAATTTGCAATTGTAACTGATTTGCTATTTAATAGTCTACATATTCTGTTGAATATTTTTAATCTAATTTGACTTGGAGTTGTTGCTGCCATACAGCAACAGGTTCATGTCTAATTAATTTCAAAATTTGCAATAGTTTACCTGTATGTAGGCTACCTTGAAACTGAGAGTTTTGGAAATTCAGACTTCAAAGGGTTGAGAAGAAATAATATAGTCTAGGTCTATAGATTAATAAGAGAAATTGTTCAAAAGCGGAATACAATAAGTAGGCCTACAAGAGATACAACTTTTTGCTTTTTTACAAGAATTCAATTTCTATATTGCCATTCAAGACGGAGTAGCCCATCTCAGTAGCCTATATAGACACTGCAATACAATGCCACGCCATGCGATAACTCGCCGATACATCTTATTAGATATTTTAAAAAACAGCCCACCAATTTGATCGAAAACCGTTGCTGTCTGACTTGTAAACAACTAATTTTCAGCAACGATTTTCAGTCAGTTTATTGTTAAAATAATCAACATACTCCTTTTGCCATTGATTAAACACAGCGCGAGCGGATAATATAATAATTTCTTTCAGTTTCAGTATTAAAGAAACTGGATAGATAATCTGAGTCGCTTATCTTGTTCTAGGTAGGCGGTGGTTATAGTCGGCCTATGACGTCACCTTAATAGTAAATAAACAGTGCCATCCCATCACACATCCGACATAAATGTTATCACCTGGACGGCTGTAACGTAGATGGGATCTCATTCACCAACGCGACCAACACAGATACGAGCTCAAGTACGGGAGGACATCGATCGTCAAGTAGGAGGGATTATTATTCTTATCTGTGATTTTAGTCAACGTGTGCTGCTGGTAAGTTCAAAATAATTATCAACCCTTTAATAACCAAATTTGTTCAAGAAAATCCAAATATTTCCTTGTTGAATGTCCATTTGCAGGCTAAGAGAAGATTATTTTTGAAAATGTACCACTGGAATGGCTGGCTCGGTTACCGAATTTTCAAAAATAATCTTCTCTTAGCCTGCAAATGGACATTCCTCAAATCAATCACAGATCGCAGACCTTCGTCCTTCCGTTATCGTTACATTTTCTTTTAAATTTAGAACTTTCCGGATTTTATCCAACGTTGGGACATCTCATTCTACGGTAGCAACTTTTCGTGTGGTAAAATTTGAGTCAAATCGGATTGGTAGGATATCCGGTTTCCATAGATCCAACCTTGACGCGTTTTGTTAATACGGAACACGACCAGATTCTGAATGGTAAAACACGATTCAAATGTAATACCTTCTAAGGCCATGTTCTCAGTAGAGACTTAATCCGGAATAACGCCATCCCAGATTAACTCTCCAGTGAGAACACGGCTTAAGTTTATGCATACTAACGGGGTTATCTTACTTTCTTTTGATTACGTTAAAAAACTTTTGCCATTGAACAATGGGCGCATCGATATCAATTCGATGTTGGTCCCATGCGCCGTTGACCAACATGCTCGCCGATATCAAATTTAATATTGACGCAGCAGCGTTGACCAACGGGCTCGCTCATATTAAATTCCATTTTGGTCCCCATGCCGTTGTCAATGCTGTCAATTCGACATTGGCGCTTTACATATATATTACATATGTAATTACTTCTAATAGTTTGCTAAAAGAAAATATACATAGATGTGTAGAAAAAGAGCTTTCACTTCAATAATATTTTGATTTTAGTTGATTATAGTAATGCCCGTTAGTTAGTCCAATAGTATTTCAAGAAGTCCGCGGGGATGGCGCTTAGGCATATCCACCCACCACCCCTCCTCAGCATAATTCCGTACTTCGTGGGTATTCCTCACGAATGACCTCAATGCTATAAAGGTTATTGAGTAAAGTTGTTGCTTCATTATTATAGATGGATCTTTGTAGTTAGTAATTTCGTTACTGGAACGCGAGCTGTATGTCAGCGCTCGAAGGATTGGTTAGGGTGGAGGAGGTGGTGTGTGGGGTGGGATGGCGCGGGGTGGAGTGGGTGCGTGATTGTGTGTGAGGGGGAGGGGGATGTGATATGTGGGTCTGATATGTATCTTTTAAAGCTTCACGCAGGTCCATAAGCCTATATATCGACCATAAAAACATTCCACAACCGCCAGTCAATAATGATGATGATTACTGTATTCTGCGGCTGTAGTAGTAGCAACATCATACAGCTGCAATCAGTCCACTGTGTCTTGTCCTCAGCCGAAATCCTTAGCTTCCTCAAGTCCATTCTTGACTTGAGTGTACCGAGTCCTGCTTTCTTGAGGTCACCTCGTAGCACGCTTAGCAGATTTATGCAATGACGGCCTCGCCTGGCTTTGTATTTGCTGGCTCCGAGTAGGGCGAATTCCAAGGCTCTCTGTGCTGGTCTCTCTTCTGTCCCAGCTGTTACAGTTGTGCAGCATCAAGGATACGCAGGTCGCATTGTATAAACGTAGCCTCTTTATCAAGGGCATCTTTGATCTACGAATCCATAGCTTCCAGAAGGACTGGAAAGCTATGTTCCCCATGACGCAGTGTGCAGAAATGTCAGCAGTACTGCAAAGCAGTGAGCCCAGGATTTTACTTTTCCTCCATGGTTCGCCGCCACGAAGTGGGTCGTCATTTTCTATAGTTTCATGCTTTGTCGATAGGTATATGTGGATGAACTCTGTTTTGGAATTATTCATAAAGAGATTCTCAATTTTTTGTTTGCTTGCAGCTATTGGGAGAAGTTCGTCAAGGGGTTTCTTTTCCTCGTCTATGAAGTACACATCGTCGGCATATTCCATCT